>PVLD010002316.1:0-169569 GCA_004027595.1 Dinomys branickii | reverse complement strand
CCCCCCCCCGCCCCCGCCAGCCCTCTTCTAGTGTAAAGACGTGGTGTTGTGGTACATTTATCAACTCACTGGACTTCAAAAACTACCCCTGCTGTCATCCAGCCCTCTTCCCTGGGAAAAGTATATACAAGAGAAACGAGTATTTATAGAAAATCTCTTCCTATAACCAGATACAGAAATCCATTGTATGGATTTTTTTATTTGCTGTTTGTTTTCTCTGTTTTCGTTCGTACGCGTCTGCAGTACGTGGTGATCACACTCCTCGTGAGGCATTGGGCGCATGCCTAGCTCACCTTAGTTCTCTGCTCTTGCCCTGCCCTCCCACCCTCCACCTTCCCTCCATCTCTTGGTCCCCGTCACATTGGAAAAAGGGCTGTCTCCCCGTTTCCTATTATCTTTTATTTTGCTCTTTATTGAGTTATACTTTGGGCTTCTCATACAGGAGAAACCATGTGATATTTAAGTTTGTATATCTAAATTTTAACCAGAAAGACATTATGTTCAAAATGCACTTTCCATACCGTCTTCCCCTTTCATACTAATCATTTATCCAGTGAACAGCCTAAAAAACATCAGTGTCTTTCTGAGAATAGCTATATGTAACGCCAGCTGACTTACTAAGGAGCATGTGCCAAGACCAAGAAGAGTGGAGTTACACTGTATATTAGTTCATTTTTCCAAAATACAACTAATATCAGAAGTTGAACACAAGTCAACAGTGGTGAAGCACCCCTCAAAGGAAGCCCAGAATCTGACTGTGAGGAGTGGACAGAGAGGTCACACTCTTTGTGATATGCCCTCACCCAGCTTGCAGCTTTTGTCAGGAATCACACATTAAGAATGCATTTAGTCGGTCTAATATGTGTCCTGTGTAGAAGCACCTAACAGTTATAAACTCTGTTTCCATGGCCTCTGCAATTGTACTTCTTACACATATCCTGACTATCATGACATTGCCTCCTTGTTGAAAGGTATTGTTCATGTCAGCTTCCTGTTAGGAACCTCATGACGGGAATGCAGGTAGAGTAATAATTAATCTAATCAGCAGCCTGATTTTACATGGTCCCATCACAGAACAGCGCCCCTTCCTGTGAATATCTCTATGTGACCTAGACAGTAAAGACAACAGCCTTGGTGTTCCAGGCCCCACATAGGTGTGTCCCAGTGTGCGAAGGCTTCAGTGTTGAAATTCTGGGTTTGGGTGGCTGAGTTGGTTGGTTGGTTGGTTGGTTGGTTGGTTCGTTGGTTGGTTGGTTCGTTGGTTAGTTCGTTGGTTCGTTTTTGAGCCTGTGCCTGCTTTCACATCACCATAGTGTACACTGAGCCTGAAACAGTTCACAGCAAACAGTTTCAGGTTATAAAGTCAGATCCAGGGTTTAGAATTCTAAATTTGGAATTCCAAAAGAAGCCAGTGGCTTCTTGAACAGTAGCAGAGCCAGGATGCTTCAGGACCAGTCAGTTGTGTTCCAAGTTCAAGTGACAAGGCTTTCTGAAGCCCTTTTTGTGCTGCCCAGTTTTACATACTGGAAAATTCAAAATATACACATCTACCTGGGAAACTATAATCCCTAGGGGTCTGACATCTGATTTTGTAGGAGCTCATTACCAAGCCAGATTTTTTTCTGTTTGTCTCTTTGCAAGAGTTTCCAATAAGGAAAAAATCTAGAGATTTGGTCAGTTTTCAGTGTTGGAAGAGTTTATATTATAGCCCATTGACTGCCGACAGAAAACAAAGAAGTTATATACCACTAACGCTTTTTCTTTGCAGCTTTCCCTGATTGGAATGATTCTGCTAGCACTCATGAAATTGGAAACATGTTTTATATCAGTTTTCACCATCTCTCCAGATGCAATAAACACAATATAAAAACACATTACTTTTTTTAAAGAAAATTTCAAGACAAGATAATAGGGCAACAATGGTTGATACATTACTTGTTGTTATCTTTAAATTAGTTACTCAGAGTAGAAGATACTGGCTTTTAATTATCCAAACAATATTAGCACAAACAATGAACTAAGAGAAATTAGTAGTATAACTACCTTAACTTATATGTATCTGTAGCTTTTCCCTTTCTTTTCTTCATTCCTCCATCCCAGTTTCCCTTTCCTTTTGAAGTTTCTTCCATTTTACAATATCCGTTGTACATTTTGGATCTCATTTACTCTTTCAGCTTCTCACACCAGGGAGACAGTGCGATGTTTACGCATGTGCATCTGGTTTATTTCACTTAGGAGTATGGTCTCTAGTTGCATCCATTCATCTATAAAGGTCTCCAGTTTATCCTTCTTTATGGCTAAGTAGTACCCCATTTTATAAGAAAGACCACATCTTTTTATCCATTCCTCAGTTAATGGGCTCTTGGATTGTTTCCAAGAGCTAGCTAATACAAACCATGCCACTATAAACATGGGTGCACATATATTGCTGTGGTACAGTGTTTTTAACTCTTCTGGGAAGATACTCACAAGGGGAATAGCTGAGTGAAATGGGACCTCTAATCCTAGTTTTTTGAGGAATCTCCACACTGATTTCCCCACAGTGATTGTACCAGTCTACACTCCCACCAACAGTGGAGGATTCCTTTTTCCCCACAGCCCATCCAGCATTTGGTTGTTTTTTGTTTTTTTGTTTTGTTTTGTTTTGTATCTTTTTGAGACAGGGCCTCACTATGCAGTTCAGGCTGGCTTTGAGCTCACTTTGTAGCTCAGGCTGCTTTCAAACTCAGAACTATCCTCCTGCCTCAGCCTCCCAAGTGCTGGGATTACAGGCATGTGCTGGGACTATGCCCTGCTTAGCATTTGTTATTATTGATTTCTTGATAATACCCATTCTTTCCAGGGTGAGATGGAATCTCAGTGTTGTTTTAATTTGCATCTCTCAAATGACCAATGATGTTGAATGCTTCTTTCCAATATTTATTTGCTGTTTATATTTCTTCATCTGAGAAATATGTATTCTTGTCACATGCCCATTTTTGGATTGGGTCTTTAAATTTTGGAGGTCTGATTTTTATTGAATATATGTTCTCCAGGGGCTGGGGATATAGCTCAGTGGAAGAAGCGCTTGCCTAGCAAGCGCAGGGTCCTGAGTTCGATCCCCAGTACCGCAAAAAAATAAATAAATAAATAAATCACCTGTGAATATATGTTCTCCATAGTAATCCTTTGAGAAACATCTTGCAAAGATTTTTTTCCCACATTGTGGGTTGTCTCTTCATCTGTTGGTGATTTCCCTTGCTGTTCAAAAGCTATTTAATAAGGTGAGATCCCAGTTGTTGGTTCTTTGTGATAGTTCCTTTGTGATCAGGGTTTTATTCATAAAGTCTGCCTACACCAGTGTCTTTTAAGGGTTTTACCTTTTCTATCTTCCAGCAAATTTAGTGTTTCTGTTTTAATATTTAGACTTTGATCCATTTGAAACTTAGTTTATTTAGTGCATGGTAAAAGATACAGGTTCAATTTTAATCTCTGGCATGTGCAGAGCTGTTTTTCCAGCACCATTTATTAAAGGGGCTTTCTTTCTTCTAGCGAATGTGTTTGACACCTTTGTCAGAGATAAGGTGGCTGAGTACACCTGGAGTTGTTTCTGCATCTTCTAGTCTGTTCCATTGATCTTCAGGTCTATTTTTCTTACCAGTACCACACTGTTTTTATCAGAGTAGCTTTATAGTATAATTTCCAGTCAGGGATTGTGATGCCCCCTGTATTGCCTTTGTTGCCCAGAATTGCCTTCGCTATTCTAGATCTCTTCTGGTTCCAAATGAATTTTAGGATTGTTTTCTCTAGTTCTGTCACATATCCTGTGTAATTTTGATTGAAACTGCATTAAGTCTATATATCAGTTTTGGAAGTATGGCCATTTTTACTATATTGGTTCTTTCTACCCAAGAGCAAGGGATATCTTTACATTTTCTGACATCTGCTTCAATCTCCTTATTCAGAATCCTGTAGTTTTCGATGTAGAGGTCTTTTACAACCTCCATTAGCTTGGAATGCTATTGTAAAAGGTGTTGCTTCCCTGATCTCTCTCTCAGTGAGTTTCTTATTCATGTACAGGAAGGCTATTGATTTTTGAGCGTTGACTTTCTAGTCAGCTATACTACTGAATTTGCTTACTAAATCTAGCAGTTTTTTAGTGGAGTTTTTGGGATCTTTGTGTAGAGTATCGTGCCATATACAAATAATGATAATTTAACTTCTTCTTTTCCTATCATTATTCCTTTTATTTCTTTCTCTTGTGGTATTGCTCTGGATAACATTTCCAGAACTATGTTTAGTAAGAGTGGAGACAGTGGACATGCTTTTCTTGTTTCTAATTTTAGATTGCAAGCTTTCAGTTTTTTTCCATGTAGTATGATGTTGGCTATTGGTTTGTCATTTGTGGCCTTGGTCAGATTGAGATAAAGGCCATCTATTTCAATTTGCTGTAGGGTTTTTATCATGAATGGATGTTGGACTTTGTCAAAAGCTTTTTCTGCACCTATTGAGATGATCATTTTTTTTTGTTCTTGGCTATAATATGGTGTATTATATTTATTGATTTGTGTATGTTGAACTGTCCTGGCATCCCTGGGATGAATCTCACTTGGCCATGGTGTATAAACTTCTTAATGATTTACTGCATTGTGTTTACCAGTATCTTATTGAGGATTTTTGCATCTATGTTCATTAGAGAGATTGGCCTGTAGTTCTCTTTCTTAGTTGGGTCCTTCTCCGATTTTGGTATCAGGGTAATGCTTGCTTCCAGGAATGAATTTGGGAGTATTGCTTTCTTTTCAATTTCATTAAAGAGCTTGAGAAGTAGTGGTGTTAGATCTTCTCACATTTCTTGCAGAATTCAGCAGTGAATCCATCAGGGTCTGGGCTTTTTCAGTGTTTGTTAGGTTTTTAATTACATCTTTGATATCATTGATTGATACTGGTTTATTTAGGGTTTTTTATATCTTCTTGATTCAGTTTTGTTAATTCATATGTATCTAGGAATCTGTCCATCTCTTCTGTGTTTTCCATCTTACTAGAATACAAGTTTTTGAAGTAAATATAGATGATCTTCTGGACTTCTGCAGGGTACATTATGATTTCCCCCTTTTCATTCCTAACTGCATAGATTTGGATATTTCCTTCTTTTGATAAGGTTGGATAAGGGTTTGTTGATTTTATTTAATCTTTCAAAGGACCAGTGCTTTGATTCATTGATTCTTTGTATTAATTTTTAGTCTCCAGTGCATTAATTTTTGCTCTGATCTTTATAATTTCCTCCCTTGTATGAGCTTTTGACTTAGCCTGATCCTCTTTTTCTAGAAGTTTGAGGTTCACCATTAAGTTCTTCATTTGCATTTGCTGTTTTCCTGATCACTGCTATAAATTTCCCTCTTAGGACTGCTTTTGTTGTGTCCCATAAGTTCTGGTATGTTGTATTGTCTTTATCATTTAATTGTAGAAACTGTTTAATTTCTTCTATAATTTCATCTGTGACCCATTGGTTGTTCAGGACAGTGCTATTTAATTTCCATGTGTTTATGAAGTTCTTCTGGTTTCTTTCGCCATTTATTTCCAGTTTCATTGCCTTGTGATCTGATAATATATAAGGGATAATTTCAATTCCTTTGCATTTACTTAAACATGTTCTATGAGTTAGTGTCTGATCTATTTTAGAGAACGTCCTGTGTGCAGCTGAGAAGATTGTATATTCTGATGTTGTGGGGTAGAACACTCTGTAGGTATCTACTAAGTCCATTTGTTCAAAAGCTTGGTTCAATTCTAATATTTCTTTGTGAATTTTTTTGTCTACTTGATCTGTCTTTTTGTGACAGTGGGGTATTAAGATCCCCTAATACAATTATATTACTGCTTATTTGGTTTTTCATGCCCATTAATATTTGTCTTATATAGTTTGATGCACTGGTATTTGTTATACATTTATGGTTTTTTGTTTTTTTGTGTTTTTTTTTTTTTTTTGCGGTACTGGGGATCGAACTCAGGACCCTGCGCTTGCTAGGCAAGCACTTATTCCACTGAGCTATATCCCCAGCCCCCATTTATGTTTATTATCAATTCTTCTCAGATTGTTTCCTTTACAAGGATGTAGTGGACTTTTTTATCTGTCTTAGTCTTGGCTTGAAATTCTTTGTCTGCAAGTAGAATAGCTGCCCCTGCTTTTTTCTGGGTTCCTGTCACATAGAGTATTGTTTTCCATCCTTTGAGTGTCAGTCTGTGAACTTCTTTTTGAGTTAAATGTGTTTCTTGTATGCAGCATATTGTTGGATCTTGCTTCTTGATCCATTCTACCAGCCTGTGTCTTGATTGGTGAATTGAGACCATTAACATTGATGGTCATAGCTGATATGTATTGACTTATCCTTGACATGTTATTTTTCTGTTGTTGGCTCCTTGTCCCCGTTTTTTCTGTCCCTACTTGTTGGCGTTGCCTGGTGGATTCCTTCTGTTGGGCTTCATGGAGTTGTAGTCCTTGATTTCTCTTTCTAGAATGTCCTTCAAAACATTTTAGAGTGCTGGTTTGGTGGTCATAAATTTCCTCAGATGTTCTTTGTCATGGAAGTATCTTATTTCTCCTTCAGTTTTGAATGATAGTTTTATGGAGTACATCAATCTCGGTTGAAGTTTGCTTTCATTTAGAATTTCAAATACTTCACTCCAAGCTCTCCTTGACTTGAAGGTTTGTGCTGAGAAGTGAGCTTTGATTCTCATGGGCTTTCCTTTATAGGTGTTTTGTTTATTTTTTCTAACAGCATTCAAGATTCTGTTCTTGTATTGAATTTCTATGGTTCCCCTTTTTTTTTTTTTTTCCGGGACCGGGGATCGAACTCAGGGCCCTAGTGCTTAGCGGCAAGCACTTAGCCCACTGAGCTGTACCTCCAGCCCTGTATTGAATTTCTAGCATCTTAACTATGATATGCCTATCTGTAGTTTTTTTTTTTTTTTATCATGGCTAATTGCAGTTCTATATGCCTCACTACTGTATGTGAAATTCTTTTTCTCTACTAGGGAAGTTTTCTGCCATGAGTTTGAGATCAGTTTTTTCTTACTATAATTTCTGCTATCTTTTGCTTTTTCACTGACTTCAGTCAATTGTAAGTTACTTCTCTTTGCCTCATCTAGCAGCTCCTTTATTGAGTCCTCATCGTCCCTTGCTATTTTTAGGAAATCTTTCTTTTCATTATTATTAACCACAAGCCTGTCTTCAATATCTGAGATCCTGTCCTCACATTGGCTTAATCTGATGAGGATATTGTCACTCTCCTGGATAGCTGGTTGAACCTGCCTTATGGATTCCATTCTTTCCTATGCTGAGCATTCTTGGCTTCTATAATTTTCTTAAGCTCCTCCTTTTTTTTCCTATATCTGCTCTAGAGTTGCTAAGCATGGTTTTCATTGTAGACACCATCTTTGCAGTTATCTGAGAAATTATTTCTGATTTGATTTTTTTCTAGGGCCTCATTCAGTTGCTTTGTTGTTACCACTTCAGAGCGGCCAGGTGGGCGGCTTTGGGATTGTCCCACCTCATTGTCCCTTGGATTTGCTTTTGGTGAACTTGATGTCCGAGGTTGTTTCTTATTTAAATGTCTTCTCATTTTTTTAGATTAATTCCTAATTAATTCCTTATTAATTATGGAATGTTTATAAGTTTCCCATAGTGGGTTCAGAACCCTTAGGAAATGACTACTTGTCTGAGGTATCTTGTAGGTGTAGCTGGTTTTTGGGTTTAGAGTCTGTTACAAAGATCCTGCCTCTTCAGTGTGTTGGAGATGAGAAATAGCTGCCCATTTGGGCCTAGCTCCTGGTTCTTTGGCACTGTGCCACCGCATTGCTATGACCCTTAGTCTCAATTTTTGAATACCAGGAAGAATAGCTGTTCAGAACAATTAAGTGGAAAAGATTAGAAGTCAAGCTGGAGGACAAAGGGGGTCGTGCTAACTTTGGGAAACTGATGCAGAAGACTGGAGGGAAAGAGAGAGGGAAGAGATAAAAAGAACAGAACTACAACCACAAAGAGGTTAGAAACTACAGTCACACTCATTTAAAAACAAGATCAAATAATGAAGGAGAAAAAATAAAAACAAAACCGCCACAACAATAAATAACAAGAAATTAAGAGAGGAAAAAAATTTTTTAAAGTTCACTTCCAGGTTTGTCTCTGCTGTCCCTGGAAGACAACCTATAGAGACAGAGCTCTGATCCATGTTGATTTATCCCAGCAAGCCAGCAATAACTTTTGGCCAGGTAGTGAGTAATCTCAGCAAGCCTGCACCCCCTGGCTGAGACCAGACTCATTCAGCTTGCAGCCATCAGCATACCTTCCGTGGGCTTGAGCCCAGCTTGGAGCTGCTAGATGGAGCCCACAGCTACTCTGAGTTCTGAGCTCACTTGACCCCTCTCCGACATGGCTCCCAGCCAGTTGCTGTCTCGTATGGGATGGCTGAGCCCTCGGCACCCACTGCCAAGCAATGTAGTTCTTCATGTCCACTGCTCCCCTCCACTGCTGCGTCTCTCCATGAAGGTTTCTGGGGCTGCCAGCAGTCATGGTGTATCCACAGATTTGAACTGTTCTCGTGCATTGAGTCCCAACTCAGGGAGAAAGCACCACCAGCTACCTCTTCCTGCTTCTCTCTTCACTCTCTCCATGGGCTTTAATTTATGCTTCAGATCCTTTCTGGGTCCAGGGGACCCACTTCCCTCCTTCCATCATCTGGACAGAGACTCTCAGAGGGGCTCTTTACTGCTTACCATTTGGCCATCTTGGTACTCCCTACTTTTTAAATTACCCTCTTTTCTCTCACTGTAAATATTCCTAAACCCCTCACAGTAAATTTGGTATTTATAGAGTTGATATTGAAGTTGAAGGGGGAAGATTCCAGCAAGGAGTAGAAAGGGCTGCCTGCTGCAGCTGCAGGAGAAGCAACTAAGATGAAGAAATAACTGGGATGTTTTTGTCCTTTCCCCTCTTCCAGTTTGTACAAAACATTGCTCCAGACCTGGAAACTGATTTAACTTTTTCCCCCATTTGGAGGAAAGAGAAACTCAAACTTTTATCATTTGGGGCTAACCCAAAGCTCACTTACACAGAATTTTGGGTACTACCTCTTGCCACCTCAAAAAGAGAATAAAACCAAAGGCATTATCAAAGTTGTTCAGTTTCTCCCTTGCTTTAGCCATTATAACCAAAAATAATCACAAGCTCCAGCAACCCAACTGTGTTAGAGTTGTAAATACCATTTTGAAACTCCATATATCACTTGAGCCTTTTACAACACATGCAGTTCATACGCTGTTTCATACCAGGAGTTGATGATTCCGTATCTACCCATCTACCAAAAGTCATTATACCCTACCTCTTCATCTTTCCTTTCCCCAAACAGTGCTTTCGCTGTCTTTCAAGGAGTCAGGATCAGACCACTGAATCTCATTTCTGATTCCACCTGTATTTAAGGATCTTCAAGATCACTCCAAGATTCAGTGATTATCTAGAAAAATTCACAGGACTCAGTATACAGTCTTGCTCATGGCTGCTACTTACTACAGCAAAAGATGCAAAGCCAGCCAAGGGCCAACCTGTTAGGCAAGCTTTTCACGCCTGCTGTATTGACCTTTGTCTACATATATGATTTTATTTTTGAAGATAACTACATCTTAAATTTGCTTCTGGGGTTAACTGCTAGGTGTGAAGAGTATGCTGTATGAACCGGGAAGCTCATAAGCATTTCAATTTGTTTACCTCCTTCACTTGGAACATAATGTAGTTCTATGGCATAGGTTACAAGTACTCATAGAAGCATACTAAAACGTACCAACTGACTCTGTATTTTCAAGAGATTTTTTTAAGATACCCAAGGGAAATACAATCCTTAGGGATCGCATCTCCTAAGTCTGTAAGCTATCAACATATCAACATTTGCCCCCAAATATGATAACCCTGCAGTTGTCCTTGAGGCTGCAGCTGCTTCTCCTTCCTGCTAAGAAAGAACACTTTTTGCAAGTGAGCTAATTAAAATAAAGCAGGACTTGTTAGTATTTATTTTTCCATGTTACATATAATTTGTATGTACATCTACGCACATACACAGTGGATCATTTATCACCGCCTTTGTTTTATAATACTTCAGAGGCTTTGTAGACTAAAACAAAGCTGTGGAAGTTGGAGTTTGACTTAAATTTTGCATCAGCTCTTCACTGAGTAATCTTAAGCAGTTTATTTAACTTTTTGACAAAATAAGAGTAACAATAGCTACTGCAAAGGGTTGTGTGTATTAAAAAAAGAATGTAAAATGTGTATGTGTGTGTATATATGGCATTTAACCCATAGTAAGAGTCTAATAATGGTAACTCATATGGTGGAAAGAGTGGTTATTTCACTTTTCAATCTCACTGCCTCCTTTCTATCTCTTTTTCTTTTGTGTTTTGGCTTCAAAAAGACAAAGAATTTTTCTGCAATATTAACTCTTTGTAACTACTAGCTATTATTAGGCATGGAAGGCCCACTGATATCAAATAAGTAATATCAAACAATGTGGCTTATCTGCCTAATAATAAAAGACTGAGTGTTGTATTTGAGAAGAACTATCTAGAACTTGGTATCTGTTTTGTATTTTACCAAGCCAGCAGATTGCTTGTATGGCTGGAAATATTTTCAAAATTAGTTTGTAATCTTTTCCTAGCAAGGAAGACAAGCTTGTCTCCTCACAGAGATTTTCACCTCACTGGGTCAGGGTCCTCTGGGGCCTGCTCTGTATAAGCTCATTTAGGGTATTAGCTATACCTTTTTGGTTGTTTTAGTACCCTCAGTTACTGGCAGAGAGCCTACATAGGCCTAGTGCAGAATAGGATCTCCCTGAACTAGCAAATACGCAACCATTTTACATAATGGAAATACAAAGTTAAATTCTTGCAAGCCACTGATCACATTATCATTGACCAGCCAACATACAACTTGTGTATCTGTTTCAGTTGTAAAACACTACTTACTATCGTGGTTCACTCTCAGCTGACGTCTGGTAATCGGTGTCGGAGTGAAGCGCACCTCACACAGCACCCCCTCCTGTTCTTAGGAACACTGTTCAGCCTTCAGCACTATTCTTGGACTATTTTAAAGCAGCCAAATCACTAAAAAAAGAAATCACAAAAATGTGACCGGCTGGGCGTGGTGGTACACACCTATAATCCTAGCACTCAGGAGGCTGTCAAGAGGCTAGTCAAACTCTGTCTCAAAAAGACTTTTAAAAAAAGTGTATTTAACATACCACAGAAAAGGATATCCTTTTGCAGTATGAGCCCTAACACAAAAAGACAAAGTGCTGCCTCCTTCAGCCTCATATGAGAACATGACCTTCAGGCAACTGAAACTTTTCACTACTCTGCACATATCCCCAGATGCCCATGAAAATGTTTAAGTATTGATTTGGCAGTTATAAAAAACTTCAGCACATAGGCAAACGTAATCCACACATAAGGACAGTTAGCTGATACATGATCTATGTTGCCTTTTAGGAAGATTTACATAGAATTTTGCCATTTTCAAGATACTTTTACCTATAAGTTAGTCTGTGTTTGTAACTTGAATGTTACTACCTAACTAGTTTTACCGAGTGCTCACTAGGCACCAGTGATACGTGTGATCAAAGGCCTTTTCGATAGGTAAACAAATCAAAGTATTCAAGTCAAGCACTGTGATAGCTGGGTGTAGTGAGGCACACATATAACCCCAGCACTCAGGAGTCTGAGACAGGAGAATCTCTTGAGCCTAGAAATTTGAGAATAGCCTAGGTAATACACCCAGAACTCATCTCCAAAAATAAATAAATACATACAATAAAATAAAGTAAATTTAAAGTAAGTTAAATACTGTTACAAGTCTTTGGTGGCTATTACGAGAGTCCAAGGAGGAGAGGAGGTGTGGTTTGTATGTGTAAAACCTCACAAATAGAATTAAAACAAGTCTTTCAGAGCAGGAGTTGTTGCCCAGTGGTAGAGAATATGCTTAGCATGTTTGAGGCCTTAGGTGTGATCCCCAGCATGAGGGAGGGGAGAGGGAAGGAAGAAAGGAAAACAAGTCCTTTTTTTAGAAAAAGGAATAGGTATGTACTACTCAGCAATAAAAAGGAACGAGTTCTTGATACATCGTCAACGTGCAAGAGCATTATGCTGAGTGGAAAGAGGCAATCTTAAAAAGTTACTGTCTGATTTTACTTTTATAATATTTCAAAGCTGACTTAACAATAGACATAGAAAATAAATTAGAAGTTGCAAAGGCTTAACGGATAAAGGATTTCTTGAGGCATAAGTGTAACTATAAATTTCTTGGATTCATTTTGTGCCTCGCTTGTAATGCTACATACCTAAATTTGTACATGAGATAAAACTGGATGTAATCATTCACACATACACACTCAGATGAGTGCACATAAGTCAGAGAAAACGTGGTAAAGCCTGTAGTCTATAATCAGTGGAATACTAGTGTCAGTGTCCTGATTTGACAATGTGCTGCAGCTATCTAAGATGGCACGGTGGGTAAAGGGCACTATGAAGATGGCATTATGAAGCTTTGCTATCCTCACAACATCCTAGGAGTTCATAATTATTTCAAAATATAAAGTTTTTTTTTAAGAAATGAACATTTCCAATAAAGAAGACATAAGAACAAAACGAAAAGCATATGTGCCAGAAGGAGAATGTTAGGTGGAGGAGGGCAGTGGAAGGACAGGAAGAAATTGTTGTCAGAGGTGAGTTAGAAATTCCAAAGGACAGTAGTACAACAGGGCAGACATCAAGGAAGATGAATGTTAAGACCAGCTCCTTTGGGATTTGGTGAGCCTGAGGGGTAGGAAGTCTAGGTGGAGCTTTCCAGGAGAATAGGAGGTTTAAACTGTTGTGAAGCTGGGTCAGTAACACTAGAAAATGCCAGGTAGTGACTGGAGCAGATTTGAAGGAGGTCCATGGTGGAGAGATAGTATAAGGTAGCATAGCTAAAGTTGTGGAATCCAAATTGGACCTCAGCTCTGCATTTCCTGGCTGTTTGATCTTAGGTAAATTACTGAGCCTGTGTGTAGCTCAGTCTCCTCATCTGTAAAACAGTGAAAAGATTTCACAGGGCTGTTGTAAAAATAAAAGGAAATGACACTTATAAAGCGCTAGCCCATGGTAAATGTTCAGTGTATTTAACATACTATACTGAAGTGGATTACAAGAAAAGGAAAGGATCCAGCTAAGCCACACAGGTCCTGCGGGAACCAGGGTGGAACATGGAAAAACCCATCGTTATATACTTTGACCGGATCAGAGGAATATGTAAATGCATTTTAAAATATTGTTTGAGGTACTTACAGCCATTTCAGGACAAGAAGATTCAGAGGCTTAATAAAATCTGCTTTTGCCCCTTTCTTCTAGCTCATTAAAAAAAAAGTTGGAATGGTGGGTAGTGATGACCATAAGCATACCTATTTCATTGTGTGCCTGTTACATGCCAGGTACCTCACATATATTACTTCTCCAAAAGAAACTAAAGTAGATGAGGACATGAGTGCTTAGAGACCTTGAACTTCTCTAAGGTACACAACGTCTGTATCAGTACTTGATTCTCTAAATCCAGGGCCTTTCTTGGTGGTGTGCTGCAAATAAAATGTAGCAGCTATTACTGATTATATGTAGGTATGGTCATATAGTTTA
The DNA here is from genome assembly GCA_004027595.1 of Dinomys branickii. NCBI lineage: Eukaryota > Metazoa > Chordata > Mammalia > Rodentia > Dinomyidae > Dinomys > Dinomys branickii. The sequence goes on along the minus strand of PVLD010002316.1, from coordinate 155,889 downwards.
TCCTTTCCAGAATTATTTATTCTGGCCCAGAACTTAGTTTTGTAAGGTGTTTATAAAGCATTAGACTATGCAAAATTACTATGTCAGAAATTAAGTAAATTCTGAAAGCCATACATATAATCCAGCCTGACTCCATTCAGCCATAAATAAAAAGACATTAGTTCTCTGTTCAGTATTCCAGGTGCTTCTGCAGACACGCTTTGCTCACTTAAAGTCTGTATAATAACACCATTGTAAACATAAACAACTGCTAACGTGTATATGCACAGATTAACCTTTTCTAGTCATTCCTTGTAATTTTCAAAACCACTGCTGGAGTTTCAGAATGTATTAGCACATGCATCAACATGCCAAATCCTCCCGTCCTTTGCCGCAGTGCCAACTCCAGGCCCAGCCTCCTTCACCTGAACCGCGCTCTGCTCTTCACCCAGAATCAGAGCCTCACAGCTTCACGTTTAATGTCTTTAGCTAAATCCCAAATCTGAAGATTCTTTTGCTATTTCCAAAGTTATATCACTTCTTCAGGTTGGCCTTCTGAAGACCTTTTGTGATTAAGCTCTCTTCAGGCATGATTTTTAGACTGTGAGAGCTAGAAAACACTTACTTTATAAATGAAAAGATGAAATGGAAAAGAAATTAACTTGCCTAAGTCCTAGAAGAAACAAAAAACACCAAGAACAGCTAAATTGTACATAGTCACAAAATAAAATCAGATACTCTTTTTCTAAGTATATACATCAAGTTTGAAGTTATATTTGGGATCATGTCTACTTCATCTGATTTTTTTTCTAGCACGGTGTGTGACACATACTAAGCAACTAATACTGGTTTATTATTTATAAAAGTGTCAGTGAAATAAGATTGTAGGAAATAGTGTATGTATTAGAACGAAACAAGGAGGAAAGATGCGGGGAGACACTCAGGCATCTGTCTCCCGTGTGCCTCCTTGGTGCCCTCTTCCCTTTTCTGCTCTGGGTTGCAGTGGTCTGTTTTCAGTGAGAAATAAAATGTGCCCATTCACTTGTACATCACTGTTGCGGGTTTTGGTTTTTGGTGTTTTGGTTTTTGTATTTTCCACTTCACCGGCAGAAACTCACAGATGACTCATGCTATCCTCATGGCATGAGTTTAGGCAAGTTTCAGGAATCACACTGGAGTGTCATTCACCCTCATTTACTCCTGGTTTCTTTCCTGATGTGCCTCCCAACATGGCTGAGGAAGTAGAACTCCCAGGTCTAAGAAAAAACCATGGAGTCTCTCCGTGCCAGAAGTGACCCATGTAAAATATTCAGATGTCTTTCAACATCCAGTTGCCAGCCTTTCATTTTGCATTTCTAGCAGAACATTCTTATAAGAATGTGTCCTTGTGACAAGGTGTCTAAGCTGGGCACAGACGTTCTAGGGCAAAATTTAATAAGTTTTGGCCCCTGTGTGATCTCAAGCATAGTACATACTTCTCTGGTCTTATTTTCATCTGAGATATGAAGAGATTCAAATAGGTTCCCTCTTAACCTTCTTTCAGCTCTGATACTATGTGACTGTATGATTAAATGACTTGGATATCTTCCCCCGTTGACAACTCTTCTGTAAACTAGAACAAAACCATTAGCTTCCTGGTACTGCTGGCTTTATTTATGATCATCTTCTCTCTTTTTGTATGAGAATATCTCTGTCCCAGGCAGTTTGTGGGGACTTAAGCTTTTATTTACTGTAGCTGGAGGCTCCTGTAAGCTGAGGCTTTGACAATATTTCACATTTATTTATCTGAGCCAGAGCTTAGGATCAGGTGGCAGCTAAGTCACTTAAGGTTATTGAAATGCACAGAAAATGTTGCTTAATAATTCAGAACCAGTTTTCTCTGTTTAGAGTAGTAAGATTTTTTAAATCCTTCTAATTAGCCAGTTCCAACAACAGTTTAAACAAGGCAGGGAAAACCTGTCCCCTCTGACAGGGCAGCTGATGCAAACTTACTGTTAGCCCTTGTGTCTGTGAGCAGGCTGGACTGAGGCTAGAGTGCAGGGCCATGGGCGCTGTTGGGGTGACCTGCCGGTGGCATCATGACAGGCTGTCCCACTGAGGATGTGAGGCCAGGGGCACTTGTCTGGGCATGCAGCCCCTGCACATTCCATTTCTTTGGATTGGTGGAGGCTTTAGGGAAGAATGGATAGGCTCCATTCAGTCATTCAGTAGGCTGGTCTTTCAGCAAACATATAGTATACTAGGCCCTGGAAATAGGTAGCCCTCAGAATTCAATCCGACTAGAAAAGAAGACTCTAAACAAATAATTGCCAAGCGTGGTGGAGCACGCGTATAATCCCAGCACTGGGGAGGCTGAGGCAGAAGGATTATTGCAAGTTCAAGACCAGCCAAGGCTACAAAGTGAGCTCAAGGCCAGCCTGAAGTGTATAGTGAAACCCTGTCTCAAAAAGATTAAAAAAAAAAAAATTGCAAGATGGCTTGAAATGTACAACAGATTGACAACTTAGGAGAAGAGGGTAGCTCCTCCTTTGAGCTTGGTGCAGTAGGATCTTTTGCTTGATCAAAGTATAAGACTATTTTTAAAAAAGCATAAGACTTTTGTTTTAGCAGAGGACAGGGTTGGCATTGCCAGGTTATGTGTTCCAGATTAAACCCTGACTTTGAGTCTGCCAGAAGATCCTGGTAGCCCTCTTGTCTGAGGAGCCTGATGTGAAACAGAGGTACATGTTTTGTAAGTGTGGACTAGCCACACAAGGGGCAACAGAAAAGATATATAAGAGAATGAACTTGAACATACACGATTTCTGTGTGCTACAGTCCACAGCCTAGTGAATGGGAGAAGAATCCAGGCATGATAGCTCTGTTAAAAAAACAGGAAAAAGAGGTCAAATTAGGCTCTGTTGCTCAGCCTTGGTTTTGTTGAAGATGTACTGGACTGACCCTTGAAGAGTATGCAGGTTGGAACAGAAAAGCCCAAGACGTATTTGGGAAGTAACGAACTGTTCTAACTGGCTAGGGTTTCTGACGGGACAATATTTAGAGACCAGAATAGTAAAGAATGTTGGGACCAAGCTTCCCTCATCCTTTCAAAAAATTTAGGCCTTGATTTCAGTTATTTGATATATTTTTCAAGAGAAAATACTTATTTTAGGTGTTTTGTCTAGGTCTAGTAAGGAAAAAACTTCCTTCGGGGAACATGCAAGTGGACGTTTGTGTGAGCTGGTGTCCCCAGACCCAGTCACCGCCAGCGCAGTACATGTGCGTTTGCTGGAGGAGGGCAGGGTGAGGGCGGCTGAGTTAAGGCTGTACTTGGAGGGATCACTTCTACAGGCTGTTATTGGAGGAAATCTCTCTGATCGTGTAGCGTACAAGAAGCAGCGAGGAGGAGGTGTAGCGTCCCTTCCTGAGCGCAAAGCGGCTCTTGTGCTGCTTTGGTGCAGCTGCCACTTGCCATTGGTGACCGTGCTTGCTTCCTCCTTGGAGGGAGCAAGAGGGAAGGAGCGCCACTGTCTCAGTGGCTTCTGGGAAGGGAGGGAGGGAGGGAGCAAGGAGGGATGGAGGGAAGGAGGGAGGGAGGGGGGAGGGAGGGAGGAAGGAGGAGGAAGGAAGGAAGGAAGGAAGGAAGGAAGGAAGGAAGGAAGGAAGGAAGGAAGGAAATACTTATTTTGCCATTCCTAACATTTTGTTACAATGAGCTTTCGTATTGTTCAGTGTTTCATAATGATCTCTTGATTTGATACCCAACGTGCATTTACTAGACCATATTACATGTGTGGTTTTTGCTTGGGTGCTAGGGACACAGAGGTAGTAAATATACAGTTCCTGCCTTTAAACTGCTCAGAGTTTTCCAAGAGACATTGGTATAAAGTGTACCAAAGGCAAGCCGCGATGGTGCTTACAGCAGATAGTCCATAAGTTGGTACAGGAGATCTCAGCATCTTTGTCTAACAGGATGGAAACTCAGAGGAGGAAAGGTGACTTCTCTGAGATCATCCAGTCAGAAGCAAGCTGCTAGGGTAGGAAGCAGGTTTGCAGTCCCCCGGAGGGTGCTTATTTCCTGACTGCCCGCTGTTCTGAGCCTTGGCCCTCTGTGGATGTGGGGACTGCACTGATAGAATACGAGCATGAAAAAAGTCTCCAGCCACCTTTAAGTGCCACTTCTTTACCATCTTATCTTCCTAAATATGTTTGTTTCTCATCATGGTACTTTTCCTAGGAGTTTGGGGGTTTCTGGTAAACATTTGGTATTGTACAGGCACCTGCTGGACCAACCTTCAAAGGCAGCTCCTACTCTGTTCGTGTTTCTTACCTTCCAATTTTATAAGCTTTTGGGAGGATGAAATGTAATATCAAAATAGCTCAGAGAGAGCCTTGGTAACATTTAAGATATTGAACGTGCTGCATCTGGTAACTAGAAAATTTAATGATCTCCTGCTGTTTTGGTAATTGGATAAGTAAATACATCAGAATAAATCACACCAGCAAGTCTTTTGTATGTCGTTAGGGACTCGGCTCTTTTAACTCCTGTTCAAAGCTCCAGCTCTTTAGCTGTGTTTGTGTGCAGAGCTACACACACACTGGCTTGCATGGCCCTGCCTGGGTATTAAAATGCATTCAAAATGCTCACTTTCTCCCTAGCCATTTTGCTTGAAGACTTACTGAACACACTACTCCATCTCTCTGAAACTAGGGGAAAATTTTTTCTCAGATGTTTCAACTACATGTAATAAGACATTGGAGCCCTTCATGATGTATCTCCGGGCTGTCTTCCCAGCAGTGCCATCCATTACAGGCCCACTGTGAACCTTGTCAGAAACAGCACCCATTTGCCAACTGGGAAAATGAGGCCAAAGCAAAAGAAGACAATCTTGTTTCAGTAAGAGATCATTCAAGAACTGTGAGTGGGAGAGTGACAAGAATCAGACCTTTTGTTTAACTCTCAGATAAGAGTGTGAAGGAGAGAGACCTAGAGCGCGGTGGTTTATTGAGAGACCGTTGGGTGTTGTGTGATATTGATCTAGAGCTTACACTTGAAAAATACACATCTGATCTCATGATAAGAAATTAAATGACTGGCTCAAGAGCATATATACAGCACCAGGATTTAAAACCTGCTCATATTTTTCTTTCTTTCTCTCTAATTAGCCCTTAATCCATGCCTAGTGAAACTGTAGGACAGGCAGTGATCAAGATTTCTCAGAAGGCTTTTAAGTAGAGTTAACAGTTCTAAACCCAATCAGTAAACAGGTATCTTCTTTTAATTTTTTTTCATACCCTATTCCAAACACAGCCATTAGTCCTTTTTTTTTTTTTATCAGAGGCATCCTAGAACCTTGCCTTCTATAGTATAAGCCTCTAAAAATGAACTATCTCCCCTAGATTAGTGTTTCTCAAACTTTTTCAAGTTACCACACACACTGAAAATGTTACTTGTCTGCCTCACTGGAGTTACTGTACTAGATTGCTCAGGACCAGAAGCAACCCAGCCCTCTGTCTGCTCTGACTGCCCCAAGGATGAAGAGAATACTATTTTGCCACACCTGTAACTCCTGGGAGACAACCTTAAGGTGTCCCTGAGGGAGACAGACTCTCCCTAAGTTGCCCAGGTGGACCTTAGAACTTGCAGCACACCTCTGGCATTAATCTGCACTGGATTTCTCTTGCTACAACAGAATCTTCACCCGTGAATTTGCCTTGGCTCGGTTTGTGTTGCCAGGGACAGAGAGCTTGTAAACTGCTGTACAAAGCAGGACTCCTTTTATTTATTTGAAATTGTATCTTTAGATTCCACAAGAGAATGACTTCCCAAGGTGGACAGACATGCTTGTTCTCCTTCCTCTTACACCATTTATATTCTATGTTCTGTAGTCTTTTGTTCTTTTTATATTCATCCTGCATGCTTGAATCTTCTGATTTTAGACCTAATTGGCTTTCCTCTCCCCACACTACCCTTGTGAGAATCCCCTTTATTACTTCTGAGCCATTCACAATAACACTGTCATTTAATAGCAAGTAACCAAAGCAACCATCAGGGATACCAGTGCAAGGAGAGGGTCACATCTCTTATTTGGCATGCAGCACGTTCCTAACAGTGTGCCAAGTCTGAGGCCATTTTAACATTAGTAACACTTTACACGTGGTGTCCTTATTGAACAGCCCATCTAAAGGCATAGTCTGGGAGTGAAGAATCCAGGTTTGGGTCCAGGTTTGCCGTGAATAGTGAGTACTATTGAGTAAGTTCTTTCCACTCGCTGGACTTTTCTATCCCCAGGTGTTAACAAATAACCTACAAGAAACCGTCCATTTCTTACAAGCACTAGATCTGTGATAACTGAGGAGCTACATAAGTAAAATTTGTCCAAATGCCGAAGGTACTAACTCTGATATGGGGAATATATGTTTTAGGTATATGAAAGGAAAAGTCTTTCCAAACAAGGAACTCAGAATAGTCCAGTGCTTGACTATAGTATTTAAATCATGTAATGTGGGGGTTAAAAACATATGCTTGGGAGCCAAACCTAGTTTTAAATCCTTGCTGTGCCACTTCTGCCTGTACAATCTCAATCTCTGAACCTCCGTTCTTTATTTTTTTTTAAGTGGAGGGTTGATGTGCTCATAAAGTGCAGAACACACTTAACACTTAACTAAGCTATCAATAAATGTTAAGTATATGTGAACACAATATTATACTGTGATAAAACAAAGAACAGAATAGGGCAGCTCAGGAGACAGACTTTCCGTTTCTTTTCCATTTCTTGTCACCTTAGTCTTCCGCCCCCTTTGTTCTTCCTTTAACGCTCATTTCATTTTCCTTTTTTTTTTTTTTTTTTATTTAGTTTTGGGGGTGGAATGCAGGGCCTCAGGGATGCTAGGCAAGTACTTTACCACTGAGCTACTTCCCTAGCCCTTTTTATTTTATTTTTGAGATAGAAGCTCCCTAAGTTACCCGGTAAACATTGAACTTGCTATCCTCCTGCCTCAGCCTGCCAAATAGCTGGGCTTACAAGCATGAACCACCACACCTGGATTCATTTTTCCCTTCATCCCACTTAAGAATAAGTAATCAAAGAAGGAAAAATCTTCTAGGTACTCTGTTCTCCACAGCCACAGACATCCAACCTCACTCTCTGGCATCCCAGCCATCTTATCACAACTCACTAGCAGAAAGAGGAGCAGCTGTCATTATGTACTAGAAACCCTTGCACCAGTACCATTTTTTGTATGCTCCAGTGAGATAGATTCGCCCAGCAACTAAACAAGAACCTGAGATGCAGATAAATGAGAGTAGCCCCATAGTGTGATCCTTCCTGCTTCAATGTTGCTTTTGGGACTGTGTTACCACCTCCAGCAAAGATAAGAAAGTTGGTAAGAGCTACAGCTGGTGGTGTTGTTGCACTTGCTTATTATTGTTAGTATTAATAATAATAACAATCCCTTACATTTGCAGAGAATTTTATATTTACCAAAACTTTTACACCTCTACCAGCACATGAGCTTTTACGTTCTCCCTCTTATACTTTGTGGGTATAACGATAGTCTTTAGGAATTCCTAGTTTATCAAAAGAAAATTGGCAAGTTAGCACTAGGTGGACAGCACCCAAAGACAGCTTGGATTCCTAGCAGTAACAGCAAAACCGCTACCACACTAGGGACATAAGCTATGGCACAGCTACAAACTGCAGTTTTCTTTATACACACATTTATTTTGTACTTAAAATAACATGGCTTTAAAGAAGCATCTCTAAGAATAAAGTTTGATGGGTGGGATGTAGCTCAATGGACTAAGAAGTCTGAGGCCCTGAGTTCCATCCCCAGTACCACAAGGAATAAGCTTTGCTTTGGCTTTATATTACAGATGGAAAGTATATTTGAAAATGGACTTATGCCCTGACTGACTTTCTCATCGTTTAATCAAGACCAAACAGATTTTGAGAAAAAAAGGGCCATGACCCTATGTTATGTTACATCACATCACAGTTGTTCAAGCACACAATGCTCTAGGGGTGTTTGGGAACTTAGAGGCCTTTAAGTAATAGCCTTTCACTTAACTAGTTCAAGACTAATTAGAAGACATACAACCAATTGAAAAATAAACCTACATAAGAATAAGAATATAACCTTTGTTACCAAAAAAAGTTGATCAAAAATTTTGGTTTGGTATCTTCAGCCAGTGGACGTACTGATATATATTTTACCCTTAAGTTAGACAGACTATCCACCCAGCCCCTGGTATAGTTGGGCCCTCGCTGCAAGCTGTTGTGTCATAAAACATGAGAGCAGATTTGCCCCAGAATAGGGAAAAGAAGGGGCTGAACTCAGACTTTTATCCCTAACTCACCAAGCACATAAGTCTCTTTTTACCCTTGTGTGAGAGATAGGGGAGCATCCAGGAGTCCCCTCCATGTGGACGCATGAGTATGAAATAAGCTGAGCGCCTCCCACCCAGTAGAATAGGAATTACAGGCTTTATCCTACTGAATCCTCAAAACTCTGGGAGAAAAAAGATCCAGTTATATGAAGAAAGAACCAACGAGAGAAGTCAGTCACTTGCACAGTTATCAGACAGCTAGGAGTTACAGCAGTGGGAGTCAACAACTCATAGCCCTCTGCAGATCGTCCGTTAACCATCCAAATACCAAGTAGCTCAGACCATAGAAATGACATCCTTGAACACCCGAACAAGGCATTTACATGCGGTAATAATGGCTTCCCCGTGTCATCCTCACTGATGTCTGCTTTCATCCCTGTTCTAACTTTCACCTGGTGGAGAAGGGAACTGGAGTCCCAAACTTTCTACTGACTCGGCTGAGATCCGGGGTTTGAATCCAAGTATTTGCATTTCCAAAGCTTAATTCAGTATAGTTGACTTCATTTAATTACTAACCTCCACATTTTTTTAAACGCAGAATTCAAGCCCAGAGAAGAAAGCAGCTTGTCCAAAGTCACACTGCTAGAGCCAGGCCTGGCACCTGTGCATTTTGGCCCTTTACGTCCTGGTAGCGTTAGATAGTATACAGCCTTGGTAGTCAGCAGAGAGAACTCAGACAAGGGAGACTTTGCTGAAGGCTGGAAGTGAGGAAAGATGTGCAGAGGCAGGGAGTCCATCCCTGAAGGAGGAGCGGGTTTCCTTGGGTGTGGAAACATTTACTGTGCTCTGCCTGCATTTGATGTAGATGGGACCCGGCTTCTTCCATGCTGTGGGAGGGGAAGAGGCCCACAAATGCGGCTCTGGTATTTGTTACATATGTGGACTAGGAGAGACATAACATCTCTGCCAGTGTGGTAAATGGTTGTCCCTGGAGGTCATGCCTCTGCCCACAGGGTAACCAGCACACAGTCTAAAAGTAGGGAGGCTTGGTCAGTGGGGGCAAACAGGCAAAACTAGAAATTTGACAACAGTTTTTCTGCCTTGAAGATCTGAAATTTTCTAAAGTGCAGATTTTACTCAAAGCTTCCCAATTTTCAGAAAGCTTCCAATTCAATACATTTGACCCCAAAGGCTATAACGCATGGAGAAAGACCCCTATTACAGTGGAAATCATGGGGCACAACACTGGGAAGCCTGAGTTCTGATTCTGCCTCTACCACTTGCATATGTGAACATTGGTAAACCCAGTAATTTCCAAGTACTGCTTTCCGAGTACTCTTACTGTGCCTTTTCTCCATGAGCTGTCAAAGTGCAGCAGAAACATGAAAGGAAAGAAAAATCACCTAACATTTTTTCTAAAAATGTTAGATCCAGACTCTCTTCAAAATAAAAGCATCACTTCCGCAAAATTGAAGGGCTGATCATAATGTCCAGCCCACGTAGTTGATTCAGTGTTTTGCAAATATTGCTATTATTGTTAGTATTACTCAGCTTCTGCTCCCTAGTAGTTCCCAGCATGGAGTAGTCATGTACTTATGCTCACATAAAAAAGGTGAGAGGTAGATGGTATGGCTGTAAAGACTCTTAAAACAGAAGTCAAGAGCCCTAGCATAGCACACTACATCTGCCATTAATCAACTGTGTCGCTGGGTCAAGTGACTTGACCTCTCCGAGCCTTAGGTTGCCCTCATGTGACATGAAGGGCTTGGACTACTTGACAGTGAAGTAGCTTTTTACCCTCACATTCTTGAGTTCACAGTGTGGCCTGCTGTAAGAATCTGTTACCTTAATTCACATTCTTCTCAGCAACAGTGTAACAGAAATGAAATGTGTATGAAATTTCAAACTGCTGAAAAAATTGATCCAGAAAAGAATAGCTCTGTTTGGTAGAAAACATGTCCCATTTTTTGTTAACATACACAATTCACAAAGCCAACTTGCTAAAATGTTACTTTAATGAGGAAATATACCCATTCAGGTTTCCTAAGTACAATGAAGAAAATGTCAGAATGGTTGACTTATCTCTTCCAACTGTAGACAAAATCAAACTATACCTCTTATCTGAGAACACACCTCATCCCCCAGGAGTCCCAAAGGGTGGGTTTCTGTGTTGATTTAGAGAGTCAATAATTCAGTAAAGTCCCAAGTAAATGGCAAAACACAAGCTCAGATTGGGTTTTTGTATTCGTATTTTATAAACATTTAAGGATTTTTTTATGACCCTTGACATTTTGCCATTCTTAAAGTGAAGAGCTTATATCCTAGAAGCTTGGTTAGAAATAAATTCAGGGTCATCTCATCCAACTTACTTCCTTCAGCAGTGGATCCTATTCAGAACAACACCTCTGGCAATGTAATTTAGTAGATAAGTGGATTTCAAAGCCAGAGAATCTTAATTCACATTCTGGCTCTGCCCTTAATAAGCTTTGAAGCCTCAAGCAAGTTACTTATTCTGCTCCGTGATTCAATTTTCTCAACTGTAAAATAGGCATAATAATTATATCCACCTCAAATTACCTAACTCAGAGTAGTATTAAGAAAATTGAATTATAAAGTGCTTTAAGGAATGACTGGTACAAAATAAATGCTCAATAAATGATAGCGGTCATCTGCAAATATGCCCCTATTCGAATGCTTCTGGGGACACTTAACCCTCCCTCCCTAAAGCAGCCTGTCATCATATTGGCCAAGTACATTCTGGTTAGAATGAGTTTTGGAGTTAGGCCAACCTGAGTGCGAAACTTTACTCCCTGTAACAGTGGGCAGAAACCTTGGTTTCCTCATCTGTGGAAGGACAGCGGTACCCACTTCACTGGGCTGTTGTGAGGATGACTTAAGGTGCTATCTATAAAGTGCAGAGAAGACTCTGCGTGGCTCCAGTGTTGCTGTTACGATGATGATGATGAAGAACAAAAAGAAAATAAAGGAGAAAGAAGGTACAGAAAAAGAAGTACACACGGCCACATCAGCAGCTGCTGCTGTCCATTTAAAGTTCTCTCTGACCAGCTAAGTTCCACTTCCGGGCAGTTCGACCTCACCAGTCCTACCCACTGAAGCCGCACGGACACATCTGCTCTCTTCCCCTTGTCAGCCTGAAGATTTTCAGAGGGGTTGGCACAGCCTTCTCTCCAGGGAGTTCAGTTCTCCCGCTGGTTCGGCTAGATTTTAGGCTCCTCCTTGCCAGGAGGCTCCTCCCGGCACGCTCCTTGCCCTTCTCCTGAGGGCTCCTGAGTGCTGCAGAGTTGTTTCACGTATGGCCACTGTCTCACTGGGGGGAAGCGTGATATCCTACACCCGCTTAGGTTCCCCCAGTCACTTGGTCCAAGCAGGTAAAAATGGGAACAGAGACTGCACTTATTTGCTTTGAAATTCCTGTCCAAAATGACCTTCAAAGAAAAAACGGCGTGATTTGGAGCAGCAGAGGGAGTGCGCCAGCCGTGCCATGTTCACTCTGAGGCAGCCCGTTGACAGCACAGCCACTGCAGTCACGGAGAAGGGCCCCGTCGGGGGAAGGGCAGTACCCTACTAGACAGGGGTCGGTACAAAAGCAGCCTGGTGCCCAAGCTCCAGAAGGCCTTGGGGATGAGGCTTGAGCTTGGCAATTGAAGAACACGGCCCCATACTCCAGGAATGACCCAATCAGTGTGGCCCCCCCCTCTGAGCACTCACACTGTGCCCGAGGCGCTCCCACATTGTGCTTGGCCGTCACTCCTAGGCAAAACTGTAATTCCCACTTTGCAGGTAGGAAAGCAGGCTCTTTGGAGGTCATCTAGGTGGTAAATGGCAGACCTAGCATTTTGACCTGGGTTTACCTCACTCTTTGTAACCATTGAGCTGCACAGACCCTTTCTAACCTCCTGGCTTAAAACAGGTGGCAACCACTGCAGCCTGCATTGGCTCAGTCCCACAACCTTGCACAGTTATTGTCTGGAATAAATGAAATAATATACTTAAAGTGCCTGGTGTTTAACAGATGCCCAAGAAATTCCTGTTTCCACCTTCCCAAATCTCAGGTCTTCCACTTAAAGTGACTGGAGGAAATCACTTAGCTTTTCTCGTTTCTGTTTTCTCATGTGGAAACTAGGTACAGCGGATGGATCTCTCAAACCTTGCGTCCCACCGGCCCGGCACGGGGCCCCATAGGCCTCGATGCCCCAGCCTCTGCTTCTCCCCAGTACATTTTCCTGCCTCTACTCACGGCTCTAGCACTATTACGGTTTTGGTTTCCCCCAGCAAACATCGTATTTACAAACCACAAATAACAAAGTAGAAGATGCTGGAAGACCTCTGGCATGTTAATTAAGAACAATAGCGGAAGCAGCTGGGCACAAAATGCCAAAGAGTCGGAAGCAGAGGCAGCCGGAGCTCTGTTTGTTGACAGAAGCCAGTGCAGTATTGTACGTTAATGGGGGAAGTGGGTAAACATTTGCCAGCAGCTTGCCCCCCAGGGCACTGGAAGACAGACAGCAGTATGGGTCCTTTGCACCGCCCTGCCTATCCATCTGCCCATAACCCCAGAGGTGCTCGCAGAGCCAGCTTTGCCCCGGTCCCTTGTAAGCACAGAAGATTCTGAGGGTGGGTGGGTCTGCGTAGCCACCCTCCTAGGCATACCAGGTTTCTGTGTGGGTACAGAGATAGTGTCTGGGCTTAACTTGTAAGCCTGCCACTGCCACTCAGCCTTGACCCCGGGGCTTCCCCTTCTCTAGCTAGAAGGTGACAGCCATCTGATGAGGGGAGGCGTGGTTGAGCAGGAGATAAGGTTGCCTGCACAGGCGGTATCTGCAGGCCCGGAGCTCCCGAAGGCAGCAGAGCAGCAGCCTCGGGACTGACTGGAGGCCGCCTGGCCTTCCCTCAGACGCCCAGAGCTGTCCGTGTATCTGTCTGTCCGTCTGCCTTTACAGTTGCTCTCACTCCCAGCAGCCGTTATTGACACCTACTCTGTGCCGGACACTGTGCTAATTACGTCTTTTTCCTTTTTAATCTTCACATCAGCTCTGCAAGGTTGGTACTTATTCCAAAGCCACAAAGCTGAGAGCCAACACAGCTGTGGTTTAAACCAATCTTTCTAATTCTTACTTGTGTCCTTTCCACTAATTAGTATTTATTTGTTTTATTTATTTTTTTAAAGGTAAGTAGTTTATTTTCTTCTTCTTCTTCTTCTTCTCCTTTTTTTTGGTACCAGGAATCGAACTCACAGCCTCATACTTGCCTGGCAAGTGCTGTGCTGCTGAACTATATCTCCAACCCTTCTTTATGTTTTAAAATTCACAGCCCTTTTTTATTAAACAGGAAATTTTTTTTATTTCTTTCATTCTCAGGTTCAAAAGACTTTCCTGCCCCATCTCTGCTTCTAGCCCAGGAAAGCATAAGCCTAATTCAGGATCTCTGTAGCATATCCTATAGTGCCAAGAAAATTTTGTATAGCTTTACTTTCAATAGTTGATAGATTTTATTTTGAAAACAAAATTGCATTGTAATGTAGATTTATTTTTTCAAATGAAATGTACACCCGCCAGAGAGCTTGTGATATGTCTGCGCTCACCAAGGAAGATGGTCCTGTCATTGTGGGTATGGGGGCATGTCCATGCTACAGTTTACCACAGGTGGTGCTCACAGGAAAAAGACTTAGCTCTTATCCCATCACAGGCTTAGCTGCTGCACCAAACAGAATAGAGCCTCTCTACTATCAGAAGTTAACCAAGCAGAGGTCCCCCAGGAATGCTATTCAGCCGTGTATCTACCATCTTTTCCCTAAGGGCTCAGAAGATTCAGTCTCCAGAAACTAGCTCTGGGCTGCGGGTGTAGGTCAGTGGTAGAGTGCCTAGATGGATGGATGGAAGGAAGGAAAAGACCCTATGCCCTGAGGTCAGTGTCGGCTCCTCCCCTGAGCTGAAGTCCCTGGCTTTCTCATATAGAGCGGGAATAGTAACACCTGCATCACGGAGCTCTCCTGAATGTGAACAAAGATAAGTACAGTGCTCGTGCCGGTGCACAGGAGGCTCCCCATTAGTGTGCCTAGATGGAAACCTTGTGGAAAAACTTATGCTTGTTACGGTCTTTTTAATACATGTACTCTTTCTTTCAGGTCACTCAGCTGGACCCCAATAAATCATTATTGGAAGTAAAGTTGTTCCCTCAAGAAACCCTGTTCCTTGAAGCGAAAGAATAAACACAGCTCAGTGGTGGAACCAGCCACTGCTTGACAAGCCAGTGGCCTGCGTCAAGACAGAGGCTCCTCCCCAACCCACCCACTTGCTCGTCTCACCCAGTTCAGTGTCACACTTCTGCCTCTTGCAAGATTGCTGGAAAAAAAGTAATAATAAACATAGCTACTTAAAATTTCCCATCCATGAGTATATGTTCCCAGCCCTCGTACAGAGAATTACAACTGTGCACCTTCCCCGGCCCCCACCCTTTGCCCTCACCCAGTGACTAATGTACTGTTCAAGTGTGAGTGATCTTCAGAAGTTTCACCTCCTCGGCACCCGTCTTTCCCCCCAGTATCCAGGCCGGTTCTGCCTGTCCTGTGACACCAGGATGCTATGTATTTGCTATGTCTCATTGAGCTAGGGCTCACACCTCTGCCTTTTTATTTTCACAAACGGATTTCTACTTTGTCACCTAATTTTAAGAGGCAAAGGAAACATCAAATGGGACATTCTTGGCATGGAGATTAAACATTGTAGGAAAAACGTTACCATTTTGTTGATACTTTCTGACTCATTTACTAAGGTGTAAGGTTTTCTTTGAGGACTGCTCTGACATATATGCAAGGTACTTATCGCTGCTGCCTTGGTCTTCGGGTCCCTCCTGGGAGGTGTGGCTGTCTCGCTGCAGCATGGGGACCTGCTCACATACACAATGTGACGTGAGGTAGTGTGCAGAGCATATGGGTACTGAGACTTTGGTATCTGGCCTCGCTGTGGGGTGTTGCTGTTGGGTTTGCATTTGGGCAGCTGAACCTCATAGATACTAACTTGCAGGTTACTTACCCATCGCTGTACCCTGAACATAGTTCTCTCTTGTTTTTCTGGCCTTCGATGTCCTCACATATCAGACCTTGTCACTTGATGCTTTTAAGTACCTTGTCTTTTGTCAAAATTTGATCAGTTACCCTACATGCTCTCCTGTTACAAGGAGCTTGCTCTACTATTTTATTCTTCTAATGTTTTAATGTTAGATATGGAATTACTATCTCAAGTAAAAGAGAGTTCATTCTTTGGTTAAAAATTCAGACTTTATATATTTAAAGGGAGCAAGCTTGGGGACTCAGCCCAGAAGACGTGTTTTGAGGGTTTGGTTCAGTAAAAATCTGGGTTTTGTTGATCTATGTACTTGCTGTGTGGGGTAATTCATGGGAACATTGTTTATACCTTCACAGTGCTTCCTTTGAGTCTTGGAGTGTTCCCCGTAGCTATTTTTGTGTCACTTTGGTCTTTACCCTAAAGATTGGGTTGAGATCCCAATTATGATACTTCATCCTTGAGTAAAAAAAAGAGCGTAAGTGCTAGGTTTCTTCCCTTGGTTTTAGTGAGGGGACTCCAACCAGAGCTGGGGGTATGCCTGGTCATTCTCTCCCGTGAAGTGGGTACTGGCCAGGAAGAGTCCACCCTGTTTCTTTTCTCTGATGGTCCACCAGGAACCTCCTTTGGAAACTCTTAAAAGAGATGTGTTCTGTATCAGGCATGGTGGCACATGGCTTTAACTCCAGCATTTGGAAGGCTGAGACAGGAAGATCCCCGTAAGTCTGAGGTCAGCCTGGGCTACATAGTTGAAGACAACCTGAACTACATAGTGAAATCCTGTCTCACCCAAAAGAAAGAAAAGAAGGGTGGTTTCCTAACAGGGTGGTTATTCATTTACCTACATGTGGGAGCTTCTGTGGCTCCAGAGGTCTGTCAGATCCTGAAAGGGAGACCTTCTGTGTGGGAGAGTCAATGCAGCACTTCCTCTCCAGGTCCTCTCCTACCCTCCTAACGTACTGGATCCACTAGATGGTCATTTCAGGGCTGTAGACGTGCAGGGCACCAGCTCTTCTCTCTCCCAGTAGACCTTCTTTAGTTGCTGTGGAGAAACCATGGCCCTCAACTCAAGTCAGTACTCAGGAACAGCAGCCAGGGACTAGGTGGGGGTGAGAGAAGGCACTCTGAAGTCACTTTCATGTTTAACCTGTTCGATGTTTTCTGGGTTTGACTTAATGATACTGTTCCTTCCCAATCCTCTTCACCTCTGTATTCCAATAAGAGACTTAACTCTGAAACCAATTTTGTAAAAGTTACCATTACTTGACTCTGTATGAAGTTGACACACCCATTTTCAGGCTTGTCATGGAAAGTTCTCAGACAGGCCTGTTCTCAGACTCCCCAGGAACTCCCACCTGGACCCCAGAGACCTCAGCTAATTGTCACCATTTGCTCATGACATGCTGGCGTATTGGGCTCCAGAAGAGGAGGCTAACAAAATGTTACACCTTTTCTTGCAATTTCCTCTGTAGTTCTTCCTCCTAACCTTCAGCTTCCTTGGGCTACACATGGCAGCCTCCAGATGAGAAAGTGAGTCAGTGAGAATACTTGCTGGTGTTTAGTGAGCTTCAGGGCTCCCTGTGCTCCCATCACCCCAACCGAGTTCACTCCCTGGTGTTCTTGGATTGCTGGTTGTGTGTTTGGAGAATTAGTCTGAACGTTTAAGGCAGTATTGCCAGCTTCCTATTCCCTTTCAGAAAGTGCAGTTTTTGGAGACTTCTCTTTGGGATATTGCCATGTTCTGGCACTGTTAGTTGTATGGGACATACAGGTATGCATCTCCAAATTGAAACATCCAAAGTCTAAATCGGATGAAAGTATTTTTATGTGGTCTTTCCAAGGTAAGAGAATAGGATTTAAGCTTGTATCAAGTTTGCTTGTTAGTGAGTTAGAAACTGGAAATACATTTGTAACTGCATTAAAAATGCCACTCCCAAAGGTTAGATGCAGACCTGAGTGTGGTGGTCGTAGGAAGGATTTTTAAGAGCTTGCAGTTCCAACAGGTTTCTTCCCAAGCCCAAAATGTTTACATTTCGATATGAGAGAGGGTCTTACGTAGCTCTGTTAGCAGCACAGCTCACTGGCACATTTCCACCTGGCCCCCCAGCCTCTCAGCTGCCGATCCTGAACCCCACAGGACCCCACACCTGAGGCATCCTCAGCTCAGTGCAGGAGAAAGTCACATAGTCCAGAATAAGACTCATAGTCTTTGTAACGCTTTCACATTGATTTTATGGTTTGATTATTTTTAAAGTTCTAGGAAGGAGGGAGATCTTCATATACATTCACACTCCAGAGACTGAAGTGAGTCTTCCCGTTCAAACACTGATTCTGCCCCTCACGTAAGATTCTCAGTGGCGCCCATTGGTAACAATCAGAGAACCACCATTTACATTGTACAACAACATCAGAATATTTTGGAGGCTGAGCCTACCTGTTCTTTTTATTAAAGCCATGTTTTGATCTAAAAGAAACTCCCCAAGAGGGTAAAATGAAACCAGTAGGTTTTCTCGCCTTGAGCTTCCTCGGCTCTTACTGTTTCTCCCATGTCTCCATCTGCTTAAGGACAACCCGTAACAACTCCAATAGCCACATAGCTCCTCTCAGCTACACTCTGAAAGTTAGCTCCGAAAGAAACCCCAAAAGAGACTTGATCTCCAGCCTTCACTGTCTCAAACTCTTACTTTGCGCACCATCCGTTACTGGTGGCTCTTGGCTCTGAGAGGCAGTAGGATACATGACTAAGGGCACGGCCTCTGGAGCCGTCTTGTGGGTTCAAGCCACTTCGCTGGCTGGCGGGGTGCCCTGGAGAAGACATTTCGCCTGCCTGTGCCTCAGCCTTTCAGCCATAATGGTGCCTCCTTGGTGAGGTCTCAGGAGAAGGGAAAGAATTCATGTGCAGCAGCTGTCATCTGTCCTGCAGACGCAAGTGGGGTCTGAGAAAGACTGGTGACAGCAGCAGGGACAAGTGGCAGTTAAACTAAGCAATAAAACTGCATTTTTATATAAAATTCTACTCCCCAATATGATTCTTTCCCCAAAATTTAGTGCTTCTGTTATATAGAAATGTGTCGGGAGCCACAATTCAACCAATGCCCTTTGTTTCTTAAGACCTCCAAAGTCCACTCCGTGCCCCTTTATCCTTTATCCCATTGCCATTTCTTTCCCTCGGGCCTCTAAGTCTCACTAGGATTATAAAACCGTGTCCTAGTTGATCTCCATTTCTCCAGGCCCTTCCTTTCCACACCACGTGCTGCACACAGTAAGCTCTGAACACCCGCTATGGTGCTGCTCATACTGCTCCCAGCCCCCTTCGGTCCTCTCAAAGCCTCCCTTTGCCCTCCTTATAAATGGTGTGGATTTGAACCCCTGGCCCCCGGCCCCTGCCTCCCCCCATCTTCATCTCCAGCGTGTCCTCCACACAGCCTGAGCGACGTGCAGTTTCCTGAATTCGCGGGCTTCTTACCATCTTTGGCTGTGCATACTGGTCCTCTGCCCGTGTGGACGTCCACCACCCATCCATCCTGCACTTTCAGTTGAGACTACTTCCTCGGAGACGTTTCCTTGACTGTGCTACCCCCAGGTACACGCGCTCTACACATTCCTGTGCTGTGACCCCTACCCCCGCGCTGCCCTTTCTGCGGCAAGGGGTCCCTGAGCTGCAGCTCTCAGCTCACTTGCCCCACCCCCATCCCCGGCTCTGAGTCCCTGAAAGGGTCAAATCACTTCGTATCCTGGAATCCTAGCACAGTGACTACTGAGTAATATGAACACAGTAAACTTGATTTTATTGACCGAATTTTAACAAGATACTGGTATCCAAGTACTAATAAGGGGTCACTTCCATCCCTAACCTCCAACTCATGCGAGAACAGATCTTAACCAACTGTTTATTTCCATAGCCAGCACACCGTCTGGCAATTAGCACCCATGTACTCAGTGGTTACTGAAGCAGTTAATTAATTAGAACTGGAGAAAAACCAACCAGAATTGCTGAGGAAAGGAGTGAAAGAATTGGTGTTGATTCCATAGGTATGCCCCACAGAATAGTGAGCGCTTCATAAAGCCTATCCTCCCCACCATCCTCAGAATGGCTCTGCGAAGTCGCCATTATCATCCTTACTGAGCCGGGCGTGGTGGCGCACGCCTGTAATCCCAGCACTCAAGAGGCTGAGGCAGGAGGATCTCTGCAAGTTCGAGACCAGCCTGAGCTACAAGGCCAGCGTAAACTGCATAGTGAGACCCCGTCTCAAAAAGACAAAAAATAAATAAATATAAAATATCATCCTTACTTTGCAATTAAGAAACTAAGTTCAGAGAGACAGAGTCAAGTCCCAGACTCACACAGCTAGTTAGAAGCACTGGGCTTCTCCACCTTCCCCCTGCTCGTGCATACTGCTTTTCCTCTTGCACGAGGGCCCCTCCCTGAGCCAGTGAGCTGGTGTAACTGTGTTAGTAGTACCTGTTTGCAGGACCTAGTGGTAGGTGGCACCCAATACTCCCTCTCACTCCTTTCCCCAGCCTTTCAGCGTACCGTACTTGCCTAGAGTTCCTTCTTGACCCCTGAAGGATCTCTCTGTCTTTCATGCAGTTTATCTCTTCTGCTAAATGTCAAAAGCCCGAGTTCTTTCCTCACCCTCTGTACTTCTTTCAAACTCTCCTTAGACGACAATTGGTACTTTAAGACTCACTCAGAATTTGCATAAACTCCATGAGAGTAGAATCAATCTGATTTAGCCATTTATCGCTCAGCACAGGTCTGGCGCTGTGTGAGTGGCTTGCTAAGTATCTGTTGGTACAAGAAGCAACACCTCATGCCCATTGTATGCCAGGCACTCTGAGATTTACTTGTTCCTCACACAACCTTATGGAGTAGGAGCTACTGTTCTCTTCACCTTCCTGGTGAGCAAAGGAAAGCCCAGGAGGTTAGGAAGGCTGCTCAAGGTCACATGGCCAGCCAACCAACCAGGGTTCACGCAGGCCATTTGGTTCCACAGTTTAGGCCAGTGCCATTACCCTCTAGGCACCTCAGGAGAAGTTAAAGGCCTCTTCTAGTCCCTGTGCTTCCCTGGTTATCACATTATTGTGATTATTTGCACAGAAGTCTCCCCTACTGGCCTATGGCAGCTCCACCCCCATGGGACCTAGCACAGGGTACTGACAGTAACTGTACGAATGAATGAATAAACTACAGAATTACCCTGGAAGGTGGCACATATGATCACTGTTTCAAACATTCATAAATCAAAGCTTATGGAGGTCAAATCACTTGTACAAAATCTCATAGCTACTGTGACACATACCCGTGACCCATGCTTCAGCCAGTCTCCAAAGCAAATATTTTTCCATCACGTGTTTTCAGTGGACCAATGTTAAGTGCTGTGTGAGTATCTTTTGCCTTATGGAGACCGAGTTCACTGTG
Source organism: Dinomys branickii (assembly GCA_004027595.1). NCBI lineage: Eukaryota > Metazoa > Chordata > Mammalia > Rodentia > Dinomyidae > Dinomys > Dinomys branickii. Next base: position 135,098 of record PVLD010002316.1, on the reverse strand, counting down.
ACTCATTCATTCATCCTTGAAGCATTTCGTTAAGCACCATTCTCAGCCTCCACCCTTGACCCAGAACTCCAAGCTGGGGGTAGGATGGGGCTGCCAACAGCAGGGCAGTACTGGAAGAGTTCCCAGAGCTGTGGGAAACCAGAGGAGGCCCTCGGTCTGGGGAAGTCAAAAATGGCCTTGGGGGAGAGGAAAGCACCCTGTGAGAGCTCCGCCCAGGGCTTGGTGTATGCTAAGTGGGCCGGTGAGCCTCACCATTCTGAGTTGAGAATTGGAAAGGAGCGTCAGGATGGAGCTTGCCCACTGGGCTTGGCTCTCCAGGCCCTGTAAATGTTATCTGTCTTACTTGGGCACACACTAGGACACTGGTAACATTTGCATAAGACTTTTCTGAGGAGATGGCAACTAGGAGAGTCTTACTGAAACCTTTCTTTGTGCTTTGCGGTCAGGGGAAGCACAGGTAAGGGGCACCAGGTGAGCAACTAGGAACTTGCTATATTTCCAGAGGTGAGTGCCAAGGCCTCAGCTGAATACTCTGCATCAGAATTGTAATCTTCCCAGCTGGGTCTATATAGCCCTTTTCAAATTTCAGAACATTTCTGGACTCAGCAGATCCACCTTCCTTCAGTTACAGGTGGAGGGACTAGGCCCAGAGCAGTCAGGTGACCCAAGGGCTCCATTCTGACATGGCTTTAGCCTTAGCAAGCATCACTGAGGGACTCACTTGTGTAGCTGTGCCCTGCATGCCTGAGCCTCTTCAAACAAGGTATTTCAGGAGTTTTTCACATGCTATGGGAGGTCACAGGCACAGAGGGAAGAACGTGTTCTCTGGAATAAAGGTGGCACTGCGCCAGCCTCTGCCTTTGAGGAGCCCTATTGAACAAGCAGTGCCACAGTGTACCCCAAATAGTAGAGGCCCTGAGAAAACATTGGAGTGGGAACACACTGCTCAGAGAGCTTGGGTGGGCCCTGGGCTCTGCTGCTGCTTGCTTCTGGGGCAGAACTACTTTGTGCTTCAGGCAAACATGTCCCAGGTAACAGAGCCTCTGGAGAAGGTGCTAGTGACCTGAGGGCTGAGACGCTCCCTAGGCTCCGAGTCACCTGGGTCTGGTTCCCTGGGGGGGTTTTCCATGGGGGTTCAAATCAGGTACCTTGGAAGGTAGTTCATGTCGCAGCTCCCAGCTCCCCAGTCTTCTCCTGGAGGTAAAAAGGTGCTAAAACGGAAACTTTCCCTCTTGATGGCAAAGAGGCATTTATTCCTTTAGTCAGTGCCTAACAATAATGCCCAGGATTTACCATGGTTACTGTGAGACTAGAGCCTGAGAAGGGCTGCTTACCCACTGAATGCTCACAGTGACCCCCGCGAAGGTGTTAGTTCCACACTCCTCTGAGGAGAGGTACCAAGCACGGGATGTCCTGCTCAGCCAGGCTCTGTGACCAGAGGTGAGGTGCTGCAAATACTTGAAGGGGTGCCTGATGCTCAGCCCCGAGCGAGGACACAAGAAGCCCCCGAAGAAAGAGGCCTCTGCAGTACAGGAAAGGCCTCCTTGCGGACACTTGTGCCCACCTCCACAAGCCAGTTCTGGGAGCTGGTGGGGAAAGTGGCCTCGATTCCATTTCCTAGTCTCTACCAAACTTCTCTTCTGTAGATGCAAAGGGCATGTCTCAACCCTAGCCCACACTACCGTATGGCCCTGGAAAGACCCTTCCCCTTGTGCCTCAGTTTCCTCTAGCATAAGCTGAGATGGAAATGTCTGCTCTGCAGGTTGAGGCTACAGAGTACAGAGGCACTGGAGAGCGCCAGGCGTTGGCGGGACTTACTGAGCCACCCACGGGAGAGCACAGAGTATTTCAGAGACTGGGTCCTAAAGGACGAGTAGAAGTGTTCCAGGCAGCTCACTGGTCTGGAACTGGGAACCCGGAGCAGGCAGCTATCTGTGCATCACTGCCACAGCAAGCCTGAAGTCTAAGCCACCCTGACCTCCGTCCCAGGAAAGATGGTTGACTTGCTGGGTGTGCACCTACCAGTATCAGGCTCCAAATTAGAGAAGGATGGGCCAGGCAGGCCCTGAGCAAATCAGGGAGCCAGGAACTTACCTGGTCCACACAGAGCCCAGAAGACAGCGTGGACTGGCAGGAAATGGGAAGAGGGTGTGCAGAAGAAGCTTGAGTAGAACTATCTGCATGAGCAAAAAATGAAAACAGACTGTGTGTGTAAACAGGGAGAGTGTGGGTGGTCTGCGGGGGTCAATTTCCACACCTACACCTCTTCGGTGTGGTCTCTGACCTGGGGGTTAGGGACTGAGAGCATGTGGCTGCCAACACTTCTGAGGAGGAGCTCAAATCCAGTCTAATCCAGCCCAGGAGCCAGCCCTAATCCCCATCCTCCACTCTTTCCCGACATGTAGTAGGTAGTCCTACTGGGGTGACTGCAGGCCGGCCCAGAGACGGCTGGCGACTTGCCCAGGGTTGCACATCAGAGCGGAGGCTCTGAGTCTGAGAGAATGTAGTAGCTGACTCCTGGAGCTGCTGTTTTAGAAGACTTCTTTCTTGGGCATTGGATCCAGGAGAAAGGTGGCCCCAAGAGGACCACCCTGTGAGTACACACCACTGCTAAGGCCCCAGAAGGACTTGCAGGTTGCCTAAGTTCTTTTTGTTTTCTCTGCATTTTCTTCCGCAAGAGCCATAAAGTTATGAATGAAGACACTGTCTTAGACGGACACTGTGTGAAGAGGCATACTCGCCCTCAAATTTCTAAAAGCTAATGGGAGTCAAATTTCCAAATTTACTTTTTCTTTTTTGAAATTAGCTTTACAATTAATAAAGTGCTTAATCAGAAAACTATATTTTGAAAGTAGCCTTTCAAATTTTTAAAAAGAAGGATTGGGGTCAGAAATATGACTTCCCACACATTACAGCACTACAGTAATTAAAATGGTGAGGCTCGTTCAAGAAGAGTAAACAGCTCCCTGGAAGAAAAAGTGCTAAAATTTACTAAGGCCATCTGAAATTTTAGTATGTAGCATATGGTCAGTGGAGAGATGACAGGATCATTGCATGGCGCTGTGATAACTGGCTAATAATTTTGGGGAAAATTAAGTTACAAGCATCACACCTCCATCAAAATTAATTTCAAATGAGCTAAAAGTATAGAGGTAAATAATGGAATAGGGCAAATATAAAAATAGGTGCAGTGGGCATGGTGGTGCACGCCTGTAATCCCAACAGTCAGGAGACTGATGCAGGAGGGTCACTTCAAGTTCAAGGCCAGTCTGGTCTACATAGTGAGTTCAAGGCCAGCCTGAATTACAGAGCAAGACCCTGTCTCCAAAATATCAAAATAATAAAATAAAAGAAAAATAGGTGCCTTTGGGAGTGGTGGCCAAGGTCTGTTATCCCTACTACCCAGGAGGCTGAGGCCAGAGGATCAAAAAACTCCCAAGTTAGCAGCCTGCCTGGGCAACTTAGCATGACCCTCAGAACAAAAAGTGCTGGGGCTGTGTCTTGATGGTGACATGCCTAGCATGCAGGAAACCCTGGGTTCAGCCCTCAGACGACACAGGAAAAAGAAGTGAATATACAGTGTTTATGTTATGGTACTATAACTACAACCTATAAGGAAAAAAAACAAGTGTGGCTACCTAAAAAACTTAGCATAACAATGCTCAGGCGGGGTAAAACCAAAACTCTGGAGAAGTGAAGCAGGCATGGCAGTGAAAAGGAGACCACTGTCTTTGATACATTGATAGCTGTTAAAATTAAGTAAAAGAGGATTTGTATAATCAAAAAATAAAGGGTATAAAGGGATTGTTAAAAAAATAATAACACTAGTGACCAACATGTGTAGAGAAACACTAAGGAATAACTAAGGAAGTACAAATTACAATGACAATAAAATACTACTTGTTTGAATTGGCAGAGACTTAAAACATCAGCAAAGATGCACTTTTGTGGAGTGTTTTCCTTGATACACACTTTCCTAAGGGCTTTTTAACAAGTAACTATCAAAAGCCCTTTTTCTTTCTTTACAAACAAACAGCCAAAGTTATTTCTAGAAACGTATCCTAGGGAAGTATTTGGGCAAATTCACAAAAGATTTCAAGGTAACAAATGTTATGAGAGCAAAACTGGAAACAAACTCAATATCCATTAACAAATTGGCTAAATTAAAATATATCCATACTATAAAATATTAATCCTTCAAAAACTATGTAACTATGTTGATTAATACGGAAAAGTTTATCATACTTGCAGACAAAAAAGTAACAAAAGTATTTTTGTGAAAAATGTTTAGAGACATACACACCAAACATATTTTTGCTGGATTGTCTAAAATGTTTTGTTTGACTTTATCAGAACAGTGTTTCTGTTTGGGATACTTATCTCACAGCCAGGGTCTCTTTTGCTGGGAAGTCCCCCCTCACCCCATCCCCAAGATCAGAGACTCCCGCTGCAGCTCTCCTCTCACTGTAAGGTCACTGGTAGTAACTGTGTCCCCAGCTGGCAAACAGCTCTATAAGGGACCCTCACGGCCCCCATTTCAGGGCCTCAGCACCTGGCGAGGAAGTACCAGGTGCCCAACAAGTCCTGTTGAACAACTGAATGAATGAATGAATGAATGAATGAATCACCCATTCTCCAGTGTTTGTGAATGATGGAAATGGAGGCCTCTAGGTCCAACCCCATCTACCCAGAGTGAAAGAGAAGTTAAGCCTGAGAGTGAGTGTTAGTATGGGATTCTACGTTTCTCAAGGCGCAGCAGCACCGTGGCCTTAGGCAAGCTCCCCCTCCAGGCTGAACCTTGGCCGCTTGGTGTCTGAAACGTGGAAGTCGTACCTTCCCCAAGGACTGTGTGCCAAGCAGGACAGCACACGCCAAGGGTTTGGCAGAGTTACAACACACAGTAGGTAGTCAAAATACAAGCACATAGGCGGTGAGCCCCACTTAATGCGCTCTTGTCCCAGGCTCAGATGCACCCAACCTGGAGTCTGTGAGACGGGAAGCTGGCGATGGTCGCCAGCCGCCTCCCTCGCGCGTGCCCTGCAGACACCGGGACTTGGTCCAAGGAGAGTTGCGGCGGATGGGGCTAAAGCACTGGGGGCTCCTGCTGCGCTCCCAGCGCCAGTGCCTCGGCTCCCCAGCTTTCCTTTGGCCCCCAAGCGCTCCTTAGCTGGGGAATCGGGCATGGGTGGAAGCTGAGCCCCGGGTTGGGCCCTAGGGGCGCAGAGGGCCTCAGGCCAGGGTTGGGTCTTTGGCGCCCAGGAGTCCACGCCTGGAACTGTTCAGATCCTTGGTGCCGGTTGGGGTGCTCCGGGGTTCGAATTTTGCTGTTCCATACTGTTCGTGGGAGGTAGGACAAGTCACTTCACCTCTCCGAGTCGAGTTTCTCACCTACCCCGTGGGATAATAGGACCCGCCTGGTACAGGGTGGTGCGACTTCATTACAGCCCTGTGGGGACGCGCCAGGCGAAGGGCCCCGGACTCAGGAAAGCCCAGGCTCAGCCGCCGTGGGAGGAATTTTTCTTAGCTCTGAAACTGCACTTGGTCCCTAGCCTGGTTTAGGCTTGATCAGTGGCCTTGACCACGGACAGAGATCACTGTAGCTCAAACAGGGACAGCAAACCAGGGTTCTCCTTGTCCACCCGGGGGTGCGTGCAGCTGAGGGTCTTAACCAGAGGGACCCCTGAGTTGATCTGGAGAGAAATGTGTGCATTTGCGTACAAGTGTGTGCCTGAGCACAAACCGGAGCGTCTGCAGTTGTGCGGGGAAGAAGAGGGTCGGGCGGCCTACGGGACCCCTTCTCCCAGAGGCGTCTCCCCGTCTTCCCTGCACCCCCTTCCCGGGTGAAGTTTCAGCCAAACTAACGGAATCCAGCGCGGCTCGGGAAGAGGTGGGGGCGGGAGGGGCGATTCCGTCCTGGAGCCACCGGTTTGGGGATAATTACTTTTAATGTCAGAAAGATTTAGTTTAATATCATCTCTATTAGGCTGCCGGGAGGGTAATTAAACGGGACGCTTCGCAGCCGGCAAACAGATGGCGTCTGCTTGCTCCGAGCCGCGGGCAAACAGCGCAAAAGTCAACGCCTCCCAGGTCCCCGCCGGCGCCCCCAGCCCTGCTCCGAGTCAGCACCGACGCCCGACTCCCGCCCAAACCCCGCCCCTCGGGCCGCGCCCGGGGCGTGGGCGTGGGCGGGCGTGGGGAAGGGCGCGGGGCGTTTTCCTGGCTGGGTGCTCTCGCCCGGAGCCCCAACCCTCCCCACAGCAGAGGCGTCAGCGAGGATGCAGAGCCGAGGGCGCGCGGAGCCCTGCACGTGCGTGAGGACAGGCCCTGTGCTCCGGGGCCTCGTCTGTCCGAAGATCTCTGGCCCCTCCGCCACACGTCCGAGGGGCCGTGGGCCCGGGAAGGCGCGCTCCGCGAGGCTGCGCCCTGGCTGCCTGCGCGGTCCCCGGAGGCGGGAGTCTGTGGGTCACCCGCAGGTGCAGGCCCTAGCAGGAGAACGCGCCGAAGAGAGTTGGAGGGAGCCCTTTCAGAAGGGCTCCTTGGGCTGCAGGGCAGTGCCAGAGGCGAGCGGGACCCCGAGGCGCTCGCTGCACTTGTGTGTCCGAACTTCTTCAGTGAACTCCCGCACACCAACATCTGGGTGTGAACCTTCCCTCGGGGGTGCGTGTACGGCGGGGTAGCCCCCGTTTCCTCAGCCCCACAGACAGCGGCTCACCTGGGCCCACTGGGGTCCTGTCCCTGACCGGTTCCAATCTGCACCAGCCCCAAGTGGCCTGGGAAGCTGGGCAGACGCATCTGCCCTGTCCAAGTATGGGTGCAGTGACCTCTGTCCCGGACTGCTTTTCTGCCTCCCTGCAGAACATACTCACTTACATGAGCACCCAGCCTCGGAGGGCGTGAGAACGACGGCTGTGGGTCTGGACCTGTGGGGACTCGACGAGGGCACGAGGAAAGAGCAGCAAAGACAGGGGTGGCAGCGCTTTGCTGGGTGGGGCTCTAGGATGCCCCTGCTCCTCCCAAGAAGAGGTTCCCAGGCCCCTTGGCTCCCATGAGCGACCGAAGCGAGGGAATCTCGCAGTGGCCTGGCCTCAAGCGCGATAAAAGATACTTGAGCCACCATCCTCCTGCAACCTAAGCGGACTTGTTTAATTTACTTCGTTTTGACTTTAAAATAATTTCCTGAAAACTCTGGGGGAGAAGCTCTGGGAGCAGGCGCCTAGCGACCGCCTGCGCGGATCCCCAGCAATGAGGGGACCCTCGAAAGCTACCCCCCCCCCGCCTCCGCTGGGGCGCAGCTGTCGTGTGGATTTACTCAGCCGCACAGCCTGAGGGTGCTGCAAGTTGAGGCTCGGTCCTGCGCGCCGAGCGTACCTATTAGACCCAAGGCACCGACTTAGCCTCGCTCCACCCAAAGAGTAGCGCTGGACCTGACGCTTTTCTCCCAAACCCATTTCCAGGCTCCAGAGCGAATGGGATTTCCCGGGAGCCAACGGCCCATTTCTGTCCCTGTCGCAGGCTATCCGGGTCGCTGCTCCCTCGTGTCCGGCCCCGGTGAACTTCCTCCACCAGGTTCTTGACACTTCACACCCCCCATCCAGCCTCGTCCTTCGGGCTGGCTTCTTCCAGCGGAGCGAGCGTGGCACACTGGGCGCGCGGGGTTCCGCGGCTGGCGGTGGGGCCCTGTCGGTCGCGCCTCCCTCCCAGGTCCTTAGTTCGGGGCCAGCGGGGCGCCGGGCCCCGGGCCCTTCCTGCGCTCCGGGTGTGTCTGTGCCTGGGCCAGACCCCTGCCTCCGGCGGGTGGAAGGAGCGCCGCGGAAACACGCCAAGCTGGGGGCGGCGGGAGAACAACCAGGAAGCTCACTTCTCTCTTCTACATGTTTTTTTCACTCTGAAAGAGAAGAGAAAAGCGGAGACTAAAGATGAGAGCGACGGAACGTTAGCTCAGGAAAGGCAAAGGCGGGGAGGAGGGGCGCCGCGAGAAATCAGAGCTGGGGAGGCCCGGGCATTGCCCCGAACGTGACCGTCAGCAGGGAAACAAAATTCCAAACCTGCTCCCTCCTCGGCGGGCCCTCCAGGCCGTGACGTCAGCACAGGTAGCGCGGGGCAAGGCCAAAGGCGCCCCGCGGCTGCGGAGGCTTCACCTCCCGCCGGGAAGGACAGACGGACGACTGCGGAGGCGCAGAGGCTGCTTTTTACTTTCGTTGGAGAAAGACAGAGACTTTCTGTTCATTTAAAATAACGACAATAAGAATCGCATTGCCACAGAAAAAAGAAATCGAGACGAGGAAAACGCAGGCAAGGAAAGAGCTAAAGGGGCCGGGAAGAGAGCGGGGCAGGGAGCGCAGAGCGCAGAGCGCAGAGCGCGCGGCGGCTGCTGCAACAGGCGGCAAGCGCGGTCTCATTTCTCCTCTCTGCGCTGCTCTTTTAAAAACGAAAACCCTAACCACGACTTACCCTCCGTGACGTACTAAGAATTGCGGAATGAAGGCTCCGAGCTTTAAAGGCAAGCGGGGGGGGGGCAGAACAGCCTCCACCTGCCCCGCACGCGCCGTACTTGGGAACCCGCTGAACCAGAGCCAGGAGGAGGCAGGAAAAAGCGTCCTGGCGTTTATGCCGCGAGCACCCTCCCTCGCCTACCCTCCCACCCCCGCTCCGCTCCCAGCCCCGCCGCGGTAATTGAATCGTCACCTGCCCTTAGCCTGCCCCGGGCCTCCGGGGCCGCTAGGGGAGCGCCGCTCTGCCAAGCGCCCCGGGCCGGCGAGAGCGGCGCAGCCGGGCGGGCGCCCGCGAAGCCGAAGGGCTACGCACGCCCGCGTAGAGAGACGCACCGGACGCGGTAATTAGGAGCAATTCACACGCTCTCGGGCGCACGGAAACTTCTTGTCACGATATTTGCAACGCTCCCGCTCGCCCCCTTTTCCCCACCGCCTCCCCGTCGCGCCCCTCCCCTCTCAGAGGCGCGCAGAGCAGCTTTCGGAGTTTCGAATCCTTCGGACACCGCAGGCTGAGGGGCTCCCCGGGCGCGGGCCTGGCCAATCAGAGCGCCGTCTGCCTCCCCTGACCAATGGCAGGCGCCACATTGTTGTCCAATTCTGCCTAATGGAGCCCTGAGGTGCCACAATAGAGCCGGCGAGCGGCTCATTGAGAGTCTGGCGGCGCCGGGCACCGGGCCCCGGCTGAGCGCAGCGTCCGGCGCGCAGCGCGAGGGGCCGTGGCGCGGCGAGAGCGGGGTCGCGGGTTGCAAGCAGCCGGCCCCCGGACGGGCCGCAGCCCCGTTCCCGACGGAAGGGTTGGACCGCGCTGCGCTCCGAGGGGGTCCGGCATTTCGGCCATGGTGACCGCAGGAGGGTGAAGTGGTCAGACAAGGGCCGGGGCGAGGGGAGAGGCCGGGCGCCAGCGTCAGGAGCAGAGCCGGGAGGCGCGAGCCGCGCCGGCCGAGGAGGACCCCGGAGCCCACGGCAGGTAGCTGAGGGCTGCAGGGACAGCAGCGCGGGGGCGAGCCGGCCCGCGGCCCCTGTAGAGCAAGGCCTGTCCGGCCCGGCCGGCCTCGCGGACAGAGCAGTCTGAGGGTCTGGGGGAAGCGCCACCCGCGCCAAGGGAGGAGCTCTGGGGCTCTGGGGCGGCTGGAGACGCGAGGATTCACTCCTGGGCTCCGTGGCGGGGGGCGGGGAAGGTGGGCAGAGAAGGCCGGGCCGGAAGCCAGGAGCTGGGCCCTGCCTGGGCCGCCTGGGCGTGTGGCGCAGGTGGGACTCCTGTGGCGGTTCTCGGCCAGCTCGCCGCGGCCTGCGGGGCCATCCAAGGCCCAGAAACACAGTTCAGAGACGAGCTCTCGGGCACCTGAGCTCCGGCGGGGTCCCAGGGGGCGCCAGGACTAGGAGGAGGGCGTGTCTGGCCGCGGCGTCCCTGAAGTGGGAGGGGCGGGAAGGGCAGTGTGAGGCTGGCGGCGAGAAAGATCCCCCCGGGCAGAGCCGAACTTTTCACCGGGCGCGTCCTTCCCGACGACTTCCCCAGAACGCGAGGATAAAAATTGCTCCACAGGCGTGGCCCCGCACTCACCCCTATCTAGCCTTGCCTAAGCGTTCTTCTGTCCTGCTCGGTGTCTCTCTTGGACACCCTGGGTCCCTGGCACCCATACCAGCTGTTCTTCGATGTTTTCCTTGCCTTTGAAACTCATGTTTGGACTGGGTTTGCTTCCCAAAGAAAGTTTCTTCCTCTGAATTTTCTCTTTACTCTGTCCCGGCGTCCTAAACTCAGCCCCACACCTGGTTTCTCTCCCGTCCTCCGCACAATGAGAATATCCAGACCTTACACTTTTAGGTGATCCAGGGCCAGAGGCCTAACTTGCCCCCAGTTTTGTTTTCTAGCCATCATTCTGCTTTCCACAGAAAGCTGTAATTTCTGTTCTTGATTTTTCTCTCAAACTTTTCTGATCCCGCCCACATCAAAGACAAAAAAAAAAAAAAACCCAAAAAACAAAACCCTAGCCCAACCTGCTCAGCCCTACACCCCAACATCGCACCCCTCATCTGCCACCAATCTGGCCATTTTCCTCTGAGGTTTTCAGCTTTGTCTTTGGCATCAGCGTAACAGTTGGTCCAAATTTTTTTGTGTAATCCGAGTCCCATCAAGCAAACATTTCTCTTTTCCCGTTTCACCCCAATTAACCTAAACTTGTGGAGGTATTTTCTTTTTAAAATTCTTCTTACATTCATCTGAACCAGTGACTTCCAAACTTTGTCTTTTTATTTTTTCCAGAGGAACTTGTTCAAACGAAATCTTACCCTGGCATGTAAATCATACAGAAGGGCAGCTGTGACAGGAGTGCGGTGTGGGAGCTCGGATATACCAGGAGCTTCCAAACCGAAGGCACCACCTCTCCACAGTTTGGCAACCTCTACCCAAACTTCGGAGGCCAAACTTGGCCTCTCTGAGCTTAGGTTCCTTGATCTGCGCGTTAGCTTAGCACGCAGCGCATTCCTCACTTAGACTTCTCTGTCCTTCCCGCTTTCTTCCACATCAGGTCCTGTCATGGAGCTGCGCTCGGAGCTGCCCAGCGTGCCCGGCGCGGCGACGGCGGCGGCGACAGCGACGGGGCCGTCGGTGGCGTCGGTGGCGGCGGCGGCAGCTGCGGCCGCCTCGCTCCCCGTGAGCGTGGCGGGGGGCTTGCTGCGGGCGCCCCCGCTGCTGCTGCGGGCCGCAGAGAAATACCCGCGGACCCCGAAGTGCGCGCGCTGCCGCAACCACGGCGTGGTGTCTGCGCTCAAGGGCCACAAGCGCTACTGTCGCTGGAAGGACTGCCTCTGCGCCAAGTGCACGCTCATCGCTGAGCGCCAGCGCGTCATGGCGGCGCAGGTGGCGCTGCGCAGGCAGCAGGCGCAGGAGGAGAATGAGGCGCGCGAGCTGCAGCTGCTCTACGGCACCGCCGAGGGCCTCGCGCTGGCCGCCGCCAACGGCATCATCCCCCCGCGGCCGGCCTATGAGGTGTTCGGCTCAGTGTGCGCCGCGGACGGCGGGGGCCCGGGAGCCGGGGCGTCGGCGGGGAGCGGAGGTGGCGCCGCGGGCGCAGGGGGCACAGGTGAGAGCGCGCTCGGGGCGCAGGGCCGCGGGGCGGGGCTGGGGCGGGCGTTTGTCTCTACAGAAAGAGCAGAACCCGGTTCTGCGAACTCCCGGAGACCAGAGTTCACCGCGCGGCCCGCTCCCACGAGTGTGAGCCCGAGAGTTCCTTTCGCCGCCCGCCCGAGCGCGGCCCTTCGCGCCGGACCCCGGCGGGCCACGCGCACACGCTCTTTTCCTGTCTCCTCTGCCCAGGGGCGGTCGCGCGTCCCCGCTTCTCTACTGCTCGCGGCTTCTCGGGGTGCAAACCCGCGCGGCTTCTCCTTGGCGCTGAGCGTCTCCAGCCGCTTTCCGGGTCCCCGTCCTCAGAAATCCGACCTCCTTCAAGGCCCCGGCCCGGCCGGCCGCACTGCCTTCCCTGGGTGCAGACAACGCTCTTGTGCATTTCCCCGTGTGGCTTCTTCCTCATTTTCTCAGCGCTCCCTGAACAACCGCTGGCGGCGCCCCCTTCTTTCTAGCCCACCCCGCATGCGAGTCCCGACTTTCTCAGGATACGTGCGCAGTTTCCTTCCCTTGATCCCTGTTCCTCGCTGCTGTCTACTCCCCCAGACCCACCCTCTACCTTCTGGACTCCTGTGACTTTTTCTGGGAAGGACGGAAATTAGGCCAGAGTGGCAGGGGGCGCAAGCAGCTCCACTTGGGGACAGCTTCTTAGGTTTCGGCTTAGGAAAAGATGAGTTAGAAATTGAGGTTCACAGCTGTCTGTGGAGAGGCTTGAGACTCTCTGGATATCCAAAATTTCTTCCCTTCCAGGCTGCGCTGCCCAAAAGGGTGGGCCCTTGGAATCCAGAGACAGAGTAAGGGTTTCTAGACAGCGTGAGGGATAGGGAGAGATCACATCGGCCCCTGTCTGAATCCGGCACCAGGCCCCTTTTCCGGGGCAGGTCGGGACTGCGGAGAGCACTCAGGGCGCTGGGGCACAGCAGCTCTGAACAGGGGAGGGCACCGGTGATTGGGTTCTGGGTGTAGAGACAGCAAGTTAGGGAACGTGGGGGGACTGCCGAAGGGCTTAGGGAGGGGAGAACCGCTGGCGCAGAACCCTGGGTTGGGGCTCAGAGAGAGGGTCCCGAGGACTGAGGCTCTGTGGGCGCGGTCTTCCGGGATCACGCCTGACATCTCTATTTTCTCCTCTCGCAGAGGCCAAGTTGCAGAAGTTTGACCTGTTTCCCAAGACCCTGCTGCAGGCAGGCCGCCCTGGCAGCCCGCAGCCTCCGCAGGTGAAGCCCTTATCGCCCGATGGCGCGGACTCAGGGCCCGGGACGTCGTCCCCGGAGGTGAGGCCCGGCTCGGGCTCGGAGAACGGCGACGGCGAGTCCTTTTCGGGGTCGCCGCTGGCCCGGGCCTCCAAGGAGCCCGGCGGCAGCTGCCCGGGCAGCGCGGGCCCTGGAGGCGGCGGCGAGGAGGACAGCCCGGGCTCCGCCAGCCCCCTGGGCTCCGAATCCGGCTCCGAGGCTGACAAAGAGGAGGCCGAGGCCACGCCAGCGCCAGGGCCGGGTGGAGGGCCAGGCCCGCGCCAGCGGACGCCGCTGGACATCCTGACGCGCGTCTTCCCGGGCCACCGGCGCGGCGTCCTGGAGCTGGTGCTGCAGGGCTGCGGCGGCGACGTGGTGCAGGCCATCGAGCAGGTCCTCAACCACCACCGCGGGGGCCTGGCGGCCGGCCTGGGCCCGGCCGCGCCCTCGGATAAGGCCGCAGTGGGCGCGGCGGCTGCCGCGGACGACGCCTGGCCAGGACGCGTGGACGCCGCGGCCGGGGGCCCCGGGCTGCCCGCGCCCCTGCAGGCCGGGCCCGCCGCGCCGCCGCACCACAGACCCTTGCTGGCCGGCGCCATGGCGCCCGGGGCGCTGGGCTCGCTGAGCAGCCGCTCGGCCTTCTCGCCCCTGCAGCCCAACGCCAGTCACTTCGGGGCCGAGGCGGGCGCCTACCCGCTGGGCGCGCCCCTCGGCCTCAGCCCGCTGCGCCTGGCCTACTCGGCGGCGGCGGCGCACAGCCGCGGCCTGGCCTTCATGGCGCCCTACTCCACCGCCGGGCTGGTGCCCACGCTCGGCTTCCGGCCGCCCATGGACTACGCCTTCAGCGACCTCATGCGCGACCGCTCCGCCGCAGCCGCGGCGGCCGTGCACAAGGAGCCGACCTACGGCGGCGGGCTCTACGGCCCCATGGTCAACGGCGCCCCCGAGAAGCAGTAGGCGAGGCCCGCGGCCCCGCGGCCCCAGCGCCAGCCCCGGCCTCGTCCCGCGGGCCGCGGCCCGGTGCGCTTGGCGCGCTCCCTGCCCTGCACGGGCCCTCCCGCTACCCGAAGTGATCGCTGTTTGGTTGGGCGGGGGTGGCGAGGGCTGGCGGAGGGCAGCAGCCGCAGGCGCAGGCGCAGGCGCGCTCGCGGGACTGAGCGCTCCGGACCTTCGCCCCTCTGCGGACACCCGCCCCAGGCTCGCGCGGCAGCTTTTCCAAAAGGCCAAGGATTCCCGAGGGTCCGGCCGGCCGCCCGCGCCCCGCTGCTCCTGTAGCTGCGCCCCCTCGCCGGAGAGTCGCTCCTATGTCTCCCAGGCCCTCTCTTCTAATTTTTTAAAAAATATTCTAACAAATATAAATTTAGGATATATACATCTCTTGGCACTGAGTTGAGTCTTTGGGACACACATATATATCGATACCAATTGTAAAAAAGGAAACGAGTTCTAAGGTGCACTTTCCTTGTTGCGGTATTTGTCGCTCTCTTTGTTGCTTATGCCGATAAGCATGGGTTTCCTTGGTGCAGTGTGAGTTTTTATATATGTATAAATCTATATATAATCTATACATATATATATAAAAGCCCGTGTATAATGTTATAAAATGGAATTCTAAGTTATTAATTGTAATCTGTAGGTGACCTCGGTATTAACGTGAAAAACATTCAAAAACAAGCATAAAAAGGACAACATGGAAACAATTAGACTATGCGCACATTGTCCTTATCAGGTTTTCCAGAGTAAAAATCCTGCGAACTCGGGATGAGTCCTGCCCACCCGCCCCTCTTGCCCGCCACGGTGCGCCCGGACGCAGGGACAGAGCCACCGCGGCCAAGCCAGAAGCGCTGCGCGGCCGCCCGCACCTTCCGCGACTCGCCAAGCGCCCTGGCCGAAGGTCTGCAGCGAGAAACAGTGCTGCAGAGAACCGTTCGCCTTGTGCTTTCCTTCCCATAGATACGAACTAGAAATAAATGTTATTTTCTAAGAAAACAGCGCCGAATCCCGTCCCCCTTCTCAGGCTGCGGGGAGGAAAGCCACCTTTTATTTTCCGCTGAGGCGGTTGCGAGGGAGCACTTCGAGCGAGGTCCTGCCAAGGCCTGGCCTCAATCCTCGGGTAGGGAGCGTAACCTACCCGCGGCGGCCCGGAGACCCCACGGCCCCGCGTGGCCCCGATGCACGCGCGGGGCGTCCCCCGCCGGGAGCTGCGGCGGGCTCACCACGCCGCGCCCGCGGTCCCCGACCCAGGCCGAACCTTCCCGGGGGCCTGGCAGGGCCGGCGACACACATCCGGCTCTCCCTGGGCACAAATTTGAGTACAGCCTGAGTTGCACAGCGCGCCCTTGATCCTTAGTTTCGGAGCCACAGACAGAGGAGGTGACGACCAGGGAGAGGCGCAGCGATGGCTCGGGTCGCGGGGCCGACGGCCTGGGCGTTAATTTGGGGGGCGGAGGGCCACTGCCTTCGCCTGCAGCAGTTGCCAGAGCGGCTGAGGCTGCAGCCCACACCTTCCTTATCTTTTTGTCCTGATCAGAGCTGCGCGAATTAGCGGCTGGGGCTGAGCCCCTTTCCCCTCTCGTCCCTCCGCTCCGCGCAGTGGCTCCCCCTCTCCAGGACACTGGGCGCCCCCTCCCCTAGGCCCGACCGCCGCCGTCCTAAGGTAAACTTCTGCGGCCGGCTCGAGTTCCGCCAGGCTGCGAAACTTAATAGCAGGACAAGAAAACGGTTTAATAAAGAAGGGCTTTAATAGGGAACTAATTTGATTGAGTTGCCTAATTCCACTTTAATTGGAAAGGGGGTTTGGCGGTTTGGTTATAAAGTGCGAGGGTGACAGGCGATGAAGTGGGGGAGGAGAGAAGAAAGATGCGGGCAGGAGAGATGGACGAACGCGCGAAGGCAGCGAGGGAGGAGAGAAGGGGCAGAGAGAGAAAGAGAAGAGGGAAGGGTTGGGAGGAAGAGGAAAGGCGGGCGGCAGCGCGCAGTTTCTAAAGCGCAGACTTCCCGGCACCCCGCCCCGGCCGAGGTTCCAAGGTCTCCCGGCCCCCTCCTGCCCGCGGTTTCCGCCCCGGGCCCCCCACTGCACCCCAAGGGCAGCGAACGGCGGCCTTGGGTGGGACCTGCGCCGGGTCCCCCGAGGCTCCTCGGTTGCTGCCTCCGTCCGAGCCCAGCTCAAGGGCTGGCGGCGTGTGGGGTCCCCCTGCCCGTTCCCGAGTGTCTGGAGCTTCGCAGGTGATTTTTAGTTTATCGTCACAGCGAACTGGGGCGAATCCCGAGAGCGGCCCCGCGGCGGCCCCATTGTACAGGGCAGGGAACTGAGGTCGGGCGCGGTCCTGGCGCTTGTCTCGCTGCCTGGCTCGCCCTACCTCTCTGGCCAGCGGGAGCTGGGCGATCCGCGACGCGAACCAGAGCGGGACGCGGCCGTAGCAAAGCCCAGGAGGCTTTTGCCACCCCCAGCTCGGCCCGAGGGCCGCGGTTCCCAGTGCCGCTCCCCGCGCCCGGCCAGTTTCCGCGGCCTCCGCAGCCCCCCGAGGCCCCTGGAGCCTGGCGACGTCCTGCGCCCACGGCGCCGCTGACCAGCGCGCTCCCTGCGGCGTGGTCGGGAAGAGGCGCAGGGCCCACGTGCAAAGGCCCGGTCGCTCGTCCAGGCCCCAGAAGCCCTCATCGGAGCCGGCCGCTCACACGGGCCGTAGGGGGCACAGAGGTGGGAGGTGAGGGTCCTCCCGGCGGCCGAGGGCACCGCGTGGGGCCTGCGAGGAGGAGCGCGGGGTGCGGCACAGCGGGGCTCGGGGTCCACCCTTTCTCTTTTCCTCCCTGGAGGGGACACGGAACCAGGTTCCCTCCTTGACTTTGACTGTCCGCGTTTGTTTCCAAATTCTCCCTGAAGCCAGCCTGGGCCCTGGCCCTAGCAAGACACAGACTTTAGCAGCTGGGGGAGACAGAGCGTGGGAAGAAGCAGTTGTTTTAAAATTGTTTTCCTCCTTTTCTTCCTCCTCCTCCTGCTGCGCACCCTGCTGAGCGCCTACTGTGTACCAGGTCTGCGCCGAGCTGATATGTGTCAGGACCCAGCTCTGAGCCGGAGAGGGAGCCTGGAGCTGAGAGCCAGGCCTGCCCCAGGCTGGGGTTATTCACTCACGGATTACGCCAGTCGGTAAATATTTACGGAGCGCGTATTTACCCTGAGCCAGACCCGGTTCTGGGGCCTTGGGACACACCAGAGCAGGCGGGCGTCTTCCCACCGCCTTGGGGTGCTGGGGAGGCGGGGCGCGGCCTGGGGAGGAGACGCTCTGCTCGGAGCCGGCGGCTGGGAGCTGTCCTGGGAAGGGGCGACCGGTGCTGCCCACGGCTTCCGCCTCCTGTGAATGGAGCTAATGGTAGGGCCTGTCTGTGGGCGCTGCAAGGATTAAATGAGATCATGCTTTAAAAAGGTCTAGGGCTTGCTCAGTAGATGTTCACTATTATGATCCTCCTGTTCTTCCGCAGGGCTGTTATTGTCCCATCTGAGAAGGAAACTGCACAGAGGGGTCTGAGAGTCTTCGCAAGTGCCACAGGTTGTGGAGCTCACAGGAGAAGACACTTTGCCCAGTGCCAGGGCCCACAGAGACGGCGGGGTGGGTGTGGTGCGCAGACCCTCGGGAGAGGAGCTGAGGGACAGGTTGACAGCAGGCGGAGGGAGCTGGTGGACAGGCTGTTGAAATGGACCGGGCACAAGCCAGGTCGCAGAGCCCCTGCAGTGCCTGGAGGTCAGGTGAGCGTTCAGAGAGAGAGAGCCAAATCCAGGGAGATTCGCATTTGGATTTGGTAGGTTATTAGGAAATAGGCTGAATCCCTCGAAAGAAAAACCATGAACAGTGGTAGTGCTGAAAGATGGAAAGATGGTCGGTGGCAGTAGGAAGACGGAGAGAAGACGAGACTTTGAGAACTGCTGGGGCCCAGAGAGGGGAGTAAGTGAAGAGGAGGGCTTGTGGCTGATTCCCGTGGTGCCCAGAGGTGCGAGCGCCTGAGCAGAGAGGAGATTGTAGGGTGAAGGAAAAGCTCAGTGCTCAACATGGACTTAAAAGACTTCTAGGGTCTCTGGATGTGGACATCAAAAGGCAGAGTCCACACGCAGATTGCAGCAGGGCCTTGAGGTGGGGAGGTGACCCCTACATGCGCTCCCTACCCCATTCCCTCCCTGGCCATGGGGCAGCAGACTCTTGGTGGAGGCCATGGACATAAGAGGCAGGTTGAGACCCCAGATACTGAGGTTTATGCTAAGAGAACTGGCCTCTTAAAATCATCCTCTTAAAACTGTGTACCCAGTAAAGACCACCAGTGAAATTTCAGGGCTCCTTGCTGTACAGGTCCTTCTCATGGTCTTGTACTTTGTGCACATGGTCAGGTGGCTTTTTTTTCCTTAAAGATTCATGTACCATTAAAAACTACATCAGAGCTGGGTATGGTGACACACACTTTGGGAGGTGACCCAGGAAGACAGAAAGTTGGAGCCGAGCTTGGGCAACTGAACAACTTAGCAAGACCCTGTATCAAAATAAAAAGGGGCTGGGGAGGTCACTCAGTGCAAAGGCCCTGGATTCAATCCCCTTTGCCAGAACACACACACACACACACACACACACACACACACACACACACACACGGAAAAATACTACATCAAGCACTTCCCAAGCAATTTAAGTCGCAGCCTTTCAGCTACCTGTTCCTGATAGCTACTGTTGTATAACAAATAGCCCTCAAATTTAGTGGCCAGAAACAAGAAGTACCGTATTGTATTATGATTTTTATGGACCTGGAATTTGGCTAAAGCTTGGCCAGATTGTCTTTGGCTCCGTGTACTTTTGATGGCATTCATCTCACGGATGTGTTGATCTGGAGAGTGTGGCACAGTTTCGGTCACACCTCTGCTGCCTTGGGAGGCTGGGATCAGCGGCACAGTCTCTTGGAGCGTGTGTTATGGCTTCAGGTATCACACTGACTCAGGCTCTAAGGCAAATATTCTGGCAGAAAGTAGAAGTTTATAGATCAAAGAATGTGACAAGACTCTGCAACTGATTGACCCCCAAGTCATACTGACTTAAAAAGAGGAAATTGATTTCTCTTCCTTCTCCTTCTTCAAAACTCTTGCAACCAAAATGTCCCATGTATCTCAAGAATAACTGGGATGAGGTGCTCAGACACCACCCACTGAGCTGCTTTTCTCCGCCTCTTGGGACAGCTACACTCTGGCTTTCTATCAGATAGCTGCTGGCCAAGTGAGGAAAGACTCTCTGTGGCCACCAGTAGCCTCAGGCATCTCTTCTGTTTTCCCTCCCATAATTACACAGAGCATCTTGGAGCTGACCCATTCAGTATACTTCCGTCACCCTTCTAATCCAGAACTAATCTTGTGACTGGTTGGGCCTAATTCTTGGTTTCACTCCAGAAGTGGGACCAGAGGCTGCTCGGGCCAATCAAACCACATGAACAGGGGTGTGTGTGTGTGTGTTAAGGAGGGAAAGGGAGAAGTGGGTGTGGTCAAAGGACAGGGAGAATGTACCCTCCCTGCGACTGGCTCCTACTGGGGCCTCTGGCAAAAGCTCACTTTCAGGGTAGCTGAGCGCGTACCCATTACAGTCCTCTCGTTTAGGACATACCACGGCCATGGAATGGTCATGGGGCCTTGCTGGAGTGAGCATTTACTGACTCTGGCGCTAAAAGACTCCTTATTTTGTTTTTTCCCTTTTATTTTTTAAATTTTGAAAATATTTTATTGTGAAAATTTCAAGTGTATAAGGAAGTGGAGATCAATTTTATAATATCTTTAATAACTATTAACATTTTGGCCTATTTGTTTCACATAATTTTTTACTTGATGTACTTAAAAGTAAATTACAGATACTGAAATTTCTCTGTGAAATAGAACATGGATCTCTAAAACATAAAGACATTTCCTTTTTCCTTCCTTCCTTCCTTCTTTCTTGCTCTTCCCTCCTTCCCTTTTTCCCTCCTTCTCTCCTTCCTTTCCTTCTTCCTTCCCTCCTCTTCCTTCTTCCTTCCTTCTTTTCTTCCTTCCTTTTTTCCTTTTTCCTTCCTTCCTTCTTTCCTGCCTGTTGAGTTTTATTCCAGAACTACAGAAAAATGATGTATCAGAGTTGGGATAGTGAGAGATGCTTCTCAGAGTAGAAAATAAAACAGCATACTGTTTGCAGAGAATTTACAACAATAGTAATACGCACCAAAAGTTGTTCTGATGTTTAAATTCTAACCACATCCTAGCAATGCTAAACAATATCAGGGATAAATATTCCACACCTCAAAAAACTTTTGTGGGTGGTTTAAAGTTCTAAACAATCTCTTCAGTGATGGTTGAGTTTAAATTATTCTCTCTAAATACATTGATATATCCTTTACATATGTGTATATCAAATGGTCACCTTCTAACTCTTTAATGATTACATGCAACAGAATTGACTTTTTCAAAGTACATTTCTAAAAGTCTGAACATGTACACACACATATATATACATATATACATATATGCATTTGTATATACATATGTGTGTATATATGTATCCACTGACACTATCAGGGTTCAGAACAGTTCCATCACGCCCCAGAAAACTTCCTCTCTATTCAAACTGCCCCCAACCCCTGGCAACCACTGGTCTGTCTTTATAACTCCTTTTTTCCCCAGCATGTTGTATAACTTATTTATAAGAAATGTGGCCTTCTGAGACTGACATTTTATTGAGCGTAGTGGTTTGAGACTGACCCAAGGTGTTTCTTG
Organism: Dinomys branickii; assembly: GCA_004027595.1. NCBI lineage: Eukaryota > Metazoa > Chordata > Mammalia > Rodentia > Dinomyidae > Dinomys > Dinomys branickii. The sequence continues at coordinate 114,497 of PVLD010002316.1, read as the reverse complement.
CCGGTGGTTTGTCCCTTGTTATCGCTGAGTAGTCTTCAGTTGTACAGGCCTGCCACAGTTCCTTCTTTCAATCGTTGTTTTCCTTTCTTTCTTTTTTTTTTTGAGCTGGAGTCTTGCTCTATCTCCAGCCTGGCCTAGGACTCCCGGGCTCCAGCAATCCTCCTGTCTCAGCCACCTAAGCATCTGAGACTACAGGCACTCACCACTGCAAGTGGCCCATTCACTGTTAAAGGACACATGGGTTGTTTTAAATTTGGCGGTTAGGGGTGGAATTGCTATAAGCATTCAAGAACAGGCTTTTGTGTGATTGCATATTTTCATTTCTCCAGGATACATAACAGAATGTGGTGGCTGGGTCATTCGGTGTGTATTTGTTGAACTTTACAAGTTACTATTTAATGATGTTTTTCAGAGGGGTTATGCCACTTCTCATCACTAACAATATATTTCAGCTCCAACAGCCTCAGTAGCACATTTGGTTTGTCTTATGCATTTTTAAAAGTTTACTCTTAAAAAAGATAGTGATTAAAAAGATGTCTTTTGTGCTTTTAATGTATCTCCCCGCCAGATAATGGTATTGAGCACAGTTTTGTGTATTTCCTGTCCACATACCTTACCAAAGTAAATTGTTCCAGTGTTTTGCCCTTTAAAAACAATGGGCTGGCCTGGCCAGACGGCACTGTCTGCAGTCCTAGCCCTCTGCGAGGCTGAGGCAGGGAATCTAGATGGTAGCTCAGTCCGGGCAACTTAGTGGTTTAGCCAGGGCCTGTGTCACTATTTTTTTTAAAAGGTGGATTAAAAGAGCTGGGAATGTTTTTCAGTGCAAAGGTTTTGAGTTCAATCCCAGTACTTCCAAAGGAAAACAAGAAGAAAAAAAATTTTTCCTATCGAGATAAAAATAAGTTTTATTGCAATAGGATTCTTATACCATATAGTTGGCTTATTTAAAGTATACAACTCAATTTTTTTTAATTGAACACATTTTATTTCTGCATTTAGTTTTCCAAAACATTGCTTTAAAGATTAAGTTTATTGGTACATTTTAGAGACACGTAATGATCATATCCACCACGGAGAGCCTGTGCCTGTGCACGATCCATCCTGATACCTCTTCCCCAGCCCCCTCCGCCCTCGCCCCCCCCCATGCACAAAGCAGTGTTTCCGTTTTACCCTTCGCTGGTTGTTTTTCCTTCCCCTTCCTCCAACCCCTCCTCCCCCACCCCAGGTCCTCTTTCCTTTTGAACAATGTCTTCCTGTTTCCCCATATTATCATACATGTTGGTCCTTACTTTTTCAGTTTCTCACACCAGGGAGACAATGTGATATTTACGTGTGTGTCCGATTTATAACCCAGGGGCTGGAGGTACAGCTCAGTGGGCTAAGTGCTTGCCGCTGAGCACTAGGGCCCTGAGTTCGATCCCCGGTCCCGGAAAAAAAAAAAAAACAAACCGATTTATAACCCAATTGTTTTTAGGATATTCCCAGTTATGAAACTACCAGCATAATCAGTTCTGCAGCATTTTCATCACATCCAGAAGAAATCATGTACCCATGAACAACTGTTTTCTCCTAACTCCCCAACCACGGTGGGGTTTCTGTCTCTGATCTACTGTTTGTCTTTATAAATTTGTCTATTTTGGTCAGTTCGTATAATGGGAATCATACAAGTGTGGTCCCTCACGACTGGCTTGCTTCCTTTATCATCTGTGTGTGGCAGGTATCAGTACGTCATTCCTTCCCACTGCTGGATCACATTCATGTATAGATGCGCGCGCGCTCACACACACACACACACACACACACACACACACACACACACATTTTATTTATCCATTGATTCGTTGTTGGACATTTGGTCTGTTTTCACTTTTTGGCTATGATGATTCATCTTGCTAGAAACAAGCCGGGTACAAGTTTCTGTGAGGACGTATTTTCACTTTCTCTGGACTAGCACCTAGGAGTGGAATTGTGGAACCCTATCAACCTATGTTTAAACTGTTTTCCATGGCTGCATCGTCAGTTTATATTCCCGCCAGCAGTGCCAAGAGGTATCAGTCCCACTACAGCCTTGTGAGTATTTGTGTGGCCTGTCATTATCATTCCAGCCATCCTTTCTGGGATGAAGTGCACATCTCCTTGTGGTTTGATTGGCGTTTCCCTGCAATTATGGTATTGAACATCTTTTCATGTACTGTGTATTTGGGGACTTTTTTTCCAGGTTTTTACTCATTTTGAAATTGTACTGTCTTTTTACTGTTGATTGTAAAAATCTTTCTATAGCCTGACATGAGCCCCTGTCAGCCAAGTGACTTGACAGTATATCTTTCTATTCTGTGGATTATTTTCCATTTTCTTGGTGGTTAGATTTTACATCACAAAAGTTTTTTTATTTTGATGAAGTCCACTTCATCTCTTTTTCTTTGTTGTATATATGCCATATCTAGGAAACCCTTGGCTAAGCCAGTGTTATGAAGATTTACATCTATATTTTCTTCAAAGAATTTTATAGCTTTAGCTCTTTTATCCTGGTCTTTCATCTGTTTTGAGCTCATTTTTGTATCTATGAGAAGTAATGACACTTTAGCATGTGGCTATTCAATTGTGCCAGCACTGTTTGTTGAAAACACTATTCTTTCCCTCACTGAATTATCTTGGCGTTCTTGGCAAAACTCAGTGAACTGTAAATACAAACGTTTATCCTTGAACTCCAAGTTTTATTCTGTTCGTTTACACATCTACCTTCATGTCAGAAACGCATTTATTACTGTAGCTTTGCAGTAAGTTTAAAATCAGAAAATATGAGTTGTCCAGATTAGTTTTTATTTTTCAAGATTATTTTGAATATTGTGTGTTCCTCAAACTTTGATGTGAATTTTAAAGTCAGTTTGTATAGCTGTGAAGAAGTTAGCTAGAACTTGATATGAACTGTGTTTCATCTGTAGATCATTTTGAGAACTAGTCTTATTTTAACAGTATTAAGTCTTCTGATCCATGAATATGGGATGTCTTTCTATTTATCTGGGTCTCCAGTGTCTTTGGGCGGGCACATTTTGATGGTGCTAGGGACTGAACTCATGGCCTCACGCATGGTAAGCACATGCTGTACCAATGAGCTATACCTCCAGCCCCTGGGTCTCCAGTTTCTTTCAGCCATGTATTATAGTTTTCAGAGTTTAAATCTTATTCCTCCTCTGTTAATTCATTTCTAAGTGTTTAATGCTTTTTGATGCTACTATAACATCAAATTTTTAATTTCATTTTTGGATTATCTATTGCAAGTGTATAGAAATACAGTTGATTTATGTATATTGATCTTATATCCTGTGGTTTTGCTGAACTGTTTGTTTTGGGTGCATTTCTTAGGGTGTCCTATTTGCAAGGTTCGTCACCTATGAATATAGCTTTACTTCTTTATTTCCAATCTGGATGCCTTGTATTTCACTTTTTTGGCCCAATTTCCCTGGCCAGAGGCTTTAGTATTGTTGCTTAGTAGCAATGAGATGGGACATCCTTTTTCTGTATCTTTTGTTAGTGTGATATCATTCAGTTTTTCCTATTAGTTTTTTTTTTAGTGCTAGAGATCAAACCCAAGACCTTGCACATGCATGCTAGGCAAACACTGTCACTGAGCTGTTCCCGCAGCCCCTCACCACTAAATGTGATATTAGTTATGCTTTTTTGTGTAGATTCTCTGTATTAGGTTTAGCAGGTTCTCTTCTATTTCTACTTTGCTGAGTGTCTCTCTGATGTAGGGGTGTTGAATTTTGTTAAATGCTTTTTTTTTGTAACAACTGAGATGATCCTATGGTTTTTTAAAAATCATAATTCTGTTGATAAAGTGTATAATATTAGTTAATTCGTTTTGAGACAAGGTCTCACTGTGCAATTCAGGCTGGCCTTGAGCTCATTTTGTAGCCCAGGTTGGCCTTAAACTCGCAACAATCCTCCTGCTTCAGCCTCCTGAGTGCTGGGATTACAAGTGTGCACCACTATATGCCCGGCTCCAGTTAACTCTTTTTAGTGGAATTTTAAGTCAACTTTGTATCACTGCAGTAAATCTGACTTGGTCATGGTGTATTACACTTTTTATATGCTGCTGGACTGAGTCTGTTAGTATTTTGTTGAAAATATTTGCTTTTATATTTATGAGGCATATAGGTCTATAGTTTTCTTGTGATATCTGTTTGGTTTTGGTATCAGTATTGGCTTCATAGAATGAGTTGGGAAATAGGCCTTCCTCTTCTAATTTTTGAAGAGTTTGTGAAACTTTGGTATGGATTCTTTTAAAAAAAATTTGGTGAAATTCACCAGTGAAAACATTTGGGCATGAATTTTTCTTTGTGGGTAGTTTTTGATTACCAATACAACCTCTTAATTTGCTTAGGGCTATCCTGGTTTTCTGTTCTTTGAGTCAGCTTCAGTAATTTGTACCTTTCAGGGAATTTTTCTGTTGAATTTAAATTATCTAATTTGTTGGCATATAGCTCATAGTATTCTTTTATAATTCTTTTTATTTCTGTAAGGTAAGTAGTAATGTTGCTTCTTTTACTGCCAATTGTAATAATTTGAGTCTTAAGTCTTTTGTATTTGGTTGCTGTAGCTGTCAATTTTTTTTAACCTGTCGAAGGGACCAACTTCTTTTTAATTTTCTACTTTTCTATGTTCTATTTTTCTCACTTTCTACTTTAATATTATTTCTTCTCTCCTTACTTGGAGTTTAGTTTGTTCTTGTTTTGTTGAGTGTTGAGATTTCTTTGTATATTCTTGATCTGTGCCCTTTGTTGGATCTGTGATTTGCAACCATTTCCTCCCCATCTGCAGCTTGTCTTTTTATTGCCTTAATAGTATTTTTTACAGAGCAAATATTTAAAATTTTATTAAGTTCAATTTATCATTTTAAATGGATTGGGCTTTTAATGTTACATCTAAGAACATTTCGCCTAACCCACTCTCACAAAAACTTTCTCCTATCTTTTCTTCCAAAATTGTAATAGCTTTGCATTTTACCTTTAGATCTATGATCACTTTTAGTTACTTTTTGTATAAGACATGAAGTTTAGGTTGATGTTCTTTTCCTTGTATCTGCATAAACAATTGTTATAACAGTATTTATTGAAAATACTGTCTTTTCCCTGCTGAATTTTATTTGCACCTTTGTCAAAAGATCAATTAGTCACATTTGTGTGTATCGCATTCTGGACTCTATTTTATTCCATTAATGTGTTTGTCTGTTTCGTTGCCGATACCACATTGTTCTGATTACTGCAGATTTATAGTAAATGTTAAATTCGGTACCATAAATGAACCAAGTTTATAATTTAAGCAATTATTTTAATATTCTTGTTCCTTTGGCCTTCTACATACATGTTATAATATGCTTTGTCTGTATCTATAAGAACTATTGCTCAGATTTCGACTGGAATTGATCTATAGATCAATGTAGGAGAAATTGAAATTCTAATTGAGTTTCCCAACCCATGAACATATCTTTCCTTCCATTTAGGTCTTCTTTCATTAACTTTATCATTACTTTGTAGTTTTCAGTATATAGATATAAATGTTGTACTAGATTTACACTTACTTTCTTTTCAGAGAACCACTGCAAGGGCTTTTATTTATTTATGTATTTTTGTTTCTTTTTGTGAGACAAGGTCTCTCTATGTAGTTCAGGCTGGCCTTGAACTCACTATGTAGTCCTGGCTGTTCTTGAATTCATGGTGACCCTGCTGCCTCATCTCCTGAGTGCTGGGAGTACAGGCGTGCACCACCGTGCCTGCCCCCGCAAATGCTGCTTGAGAACTTTGGTTTCCAATTGTGCTGTTGCAAACATTTTTATCGTGCAACCTCGTTAAACTTACTTATTGGTTATAAGAGCTTTCTTGGTTTAATGAGAGCTTTCTATATTCCTCTGGATTATCTACATGGGTAATTGTGTCATCTGTACGTACAGATAGTTTCGCTGTTGCTCCAACGTTGAGTAAGTGGTGAGAGGAGAGCTCGCCCCTTGTCCCAACCCTAGGGGGCAAACGCTCGGTCTAGTCTCTTGCAGATAAACAAGGTAGTCATTTGGGGTCTGGCGCTCTGGCTTTCAGGCTGCCTTTAAGGTCATGATTACAGGTTTCTGAGAAATAAAAACCAAGAAAACGCATCGCTAGATTAGTGGTTCTGCAAATTTTGATTGCCTTTCCCAATCCTGCTGTTATTTACTTTTCAGGGGCCTCAGACAGCTGCTTTATGGCTTCTTGCCAGGGTTATCGCTGTTGCTGCATTCCGTGTGAAGGACAGGGTGGAAGGTGCTCCATTTTAACTGGGCCCAGGTCCAAATGCCATTTTACATGCTCTTGCTTGCTTGCTTGCTTGCTTTTCTCCCCTCTTTTTGCAATACTGGGGATTGAACCCAGGGCCTTGTGCAGGCTAAGAAAGCACTCTACCACTGAGCTTTACCTCCAGCCCTTTTTATTTTTATACAGAGGCAGAGTTTTGCTAAGTTGCCCAGGCTAGACCCTAATTTGTGACCCTCCTGCCTCAGCCTCCTGAGCACTAGGATTATAGTCGTCTTCTATCGCATCTGGGTTAATCACTTATCTTTCAGTAAACATTGTATTTTACTTGGGGGTTAATTCAGAGGAATCCCAGATATGCAGTTAGCCCCTTAACATATGTAGATTCAGTATAGTGAAACCTGCATTTATGTCAAGAATTTGTAAAAGTATTGAATTTCTGCAGCTTTCTTAGGATGCAGCTCATCACTTCAGCTTCTGTGATGCTACACATTCCTCTGCCTAAACAGTAGATATGAAGTAAATGGTGACAGCACAGGGAGTTAAAGATATGGGGATGTTGCGGCAAAACAGTCTGGGAAAGGAATGGCACCTGAGGAAGCCAGGAGGCAGTGAACAGCTTTGTTTTACACCAGTGGTCCTGGCTGGAATAACTTCCCACAGAAGCCAGGCAGCAAATGCCTGTCAGCCAGCATTTTTATATGAGGCATAAGCAGGGATTATGAAGGTGGGGCAGGACTACCTGGCAGTTCTTCTGATTAGCTAGCAGGGTGACATCGTTGGTGACGGGGTTAGATTAATGACCATCAGCTACAAAACCAGATTAATGACCATGGAGCTTGATGCAATCAAGTATCCTGAATCATCAGTTATGCTCTCGTGATTACAGGGGTCAGGAAAGCAGTGACAGAGCCATGAAACAGTTACAGAGCTGGGCGGCTTCAAAGTGGACAAAGTTTTAAAAGAACCTCTTTTTTTTTGCACAGTTTTTTCCTTTCATTTCTCCCTCTTGTCCTTACTTAGAAACATCCTTTCCAGTGTTGCTTCTACCTAAAGCTGCATAAAGAGTAGCTCTTAGGGCCATTTGGAAAATGGAGATACAGGCTTAGACAAAGCCAACAATCAGAAACAACACCTGGGGAACTAATGTTCAGGACATTATGGGAGACTGTAGTATTTTTTCCATGTCCAGGAGAATTAGGACTGTCTTTTTGTTTTATTTTCATCAGTCTTTTTCAGGCAAAATTCAACAGGGACTTGGGTTATGTCTAGTTGATTTCCCTTGGTCAAACTGATCAGAGCCAAAATTTAAACCCCAGTAGGGCTGGGGATATAGCTCAGTGGAATAAGTGCCTGCCTGGCAAGTGCAAGGTCCTGAGTTTGATCCCCAGTACTGCCAAAACAAACAAACAAAAACCCCAGCATTAAATGCAGGCACATTAGTAACAACAAGCCATTTTCTAGTTATAACTGATAGCCTTAGGTTTTTTGAATGAAGAAAACAGTTTAAAACGATAAGTCCAATCAACAAAACTGTGTACAGAGTAAGAATAGAACCTTACTGGTTGGTTGTCTTCTACCCTTCTGGGGCAGCTGTCCACAAGGCCAAGGTAAATGTTACAATCAGTAAGAGGAGAGGTAGCAAGAACCAAGCTGGAAGCCGGTGATACGCTCAGCCACACGCGCCTGCCTGGCAAGCGCAAGGTCCCGAACGTGAGTCCGTGTACCAATAAAAAAAAAAGAACCAAGCTGGATAGATAGCACAAAACCACATACATATGGGAGGGACTGGGGTAAATAGTCATCCTGTGAACGTTTTCCTCCAAGCTTCAGCTGTGCATGGACCTGCCAGCGTCCAGAGTGACGGGAGCAAGGCTTGAAGTGTGCTGTCCCTTCATCATCGTTGTCAGGGCAGTTAACGCATCCAGATAGACTTCCCAGCAGTCATCTGGGTGAGCCTTTTTTGACCCCAGAGTATGGATCCATGGCTGAATTTCTGACACCTTGACAGCTGTTGGGGTAGCCAAAATAATTACATAGGGGCCTCTCCAGGCGGACTGTAAAGGCTCTTTCTTCTAATCTTTTATACAAACAATATCCCCAGGGCTATAGGTATGGGCAGGTGTATCTGTGGGCATGGCTGGTCAGCTATATGTTTGTGTACCTGAGAATAAGTTTTTCCTCCCTGTGTGAATTGTTCCAGCAGAGAGATGTTACCTAGCTGACGTAGGCCTCCCTGGAGACCTCTACTTATGGAAGGAGTTCTCCCATACAAAACTTCAAAGGGTGTAGACCTTGAAAGGGGTCATGGGAAGTAAATCTATCCATGGTGCCTGAGTTTCTTGGTGATATTTAATTCATTTTGACTTTAAAGTCCTATTCATCCTTTCAACTTTGTGGCCTGTATGCTATGTGTAGATTCCATTTGATTTTTAGCTCTTTAGCCAGCTTTTGGGGGTATTTCTGCCACAAACGCAGGCTCATCGTCACTGCCTATGGTGAGGGGCAGCCCATACCTGGAATAATTTCTCTCAGTAGCATTTTACAAATCTCAGTGGCCTCCAGCCACCCAGAACAAGGATGGACAAGCACCAGGAGATATTTATAGCCTCTGCACCGTTTTACCTCTGCAAAGTCTACCTGCAAATCTTCAGAAGGGGGACATCCAGCATGCTGAATACCTGGTGGTGGGTTGGGCCCAGATGGGGGCTCAGTGTGTGCACAGATTTGATATCTCTGACTAACAGAGGCACGGATTGACAGTAATTCAGAGTGTGATAGTAACAGCTTCAAAGTTGATTCAGAGCAGTCTTTCCTCCATGTGTGATACCGTGATGGCACTGTACCCAAGCATAGGCCAAGTTCTGAGGGACGATCATTTGATCGTCTGCGAAAGTCCAAGCACTGTGTGGGTCCATGTGGGCCCCTTCCTGCTGTGCCCATTTATTTCCTCCCTTGGCCTAGCAGAGGTGCTTGCTGCAAAGACTGAGGACAGTATGTGGGGTGCAATTCATGGCTGGGCTTTCAAATTCCGTCTCGAACCATTTGTCCCCCAGGTGAAGCCCTCTGCTGCCAATTTTGCAGCTTCATCCGCTCTGTGATTTCTGAGTGATAGCATCTTTCATTTTTGGTGTCCTTTACAGTGGGTAAGGGCCACTTTTTTTTCCTTTTGCCCAAGTAAGAGCTCATATCAAGGCCTATAATTCAACTCTCTGAGCAGACCAGTTTTGTGGAAGAGGTCCAGCTAAATGTTCCAAAAACGCTGTTGGGTTTGAATGTGTTGTTCAATGGTAGAGCCCTTGTCTAGCATGACTGAGGTCCTGGGTTCAGTCCCAAGCACTGAAAAAAAAAAAGCCACAGAATATAGATATAATAGTGAAACACACTATCCCAGGTAAATAAAGCTCTGTAGACAGAGGGAAAAATTCAAACAGTTAATGTTAACTTTGAAATATTACCTGAAGTAGGCATGGACATCTCATAATTTGTTTTATTCCTTCACATGATTTGTTTTTAGAACTATCTTTCATCATTTGGTGTGAAATGTTAGACGAGGCTAATGAAACACTAACTGCCACAAGCCCGAATCAGCCTTGAGCCATGTAGAGTGAAGCTCAAGCTTGAAGACCAGCACGTTAAAATTGTGGGGAAAGCCAATGACTATACAGCACACAATGAAAGAAGCTGACATTCACCAGGAAGAATGAACCACTTTTTAAAGGAGAAAGCCAGGAGAAATTGCCAAAGATACCTCAATTAATTACAAAACAATATTTGGACATCTTGATGGTTCTGCTGAGAACTGTATACCCATTTAAAGCAATAACAAGTAATGTTAGTATTTGTTTTCAGCTGTTTTTTCTGATTTTGTGGAATAAAAGTGGATGTTTTTATCAAACATGATATAATTTTGTGTTGAATTTTAAAGTACTCTACTGGAAATGTTTGACTCTGGAAACAAAACCCACTCAAATTTATCCCACCCCCCAAACAAAATAATGTGCATATTACCACTCCTGTAATTTATTATGAAATGGTTTTTAAGAATTTGTATCAAACTATTTAAATATGAATTAAACATAAGGTATGTAAAAATCTTTTTTAAATTAAAATTAATAGAAGACACATTGGTGGGCTATACTGTTCATTTGACATAAACATGGGAAGTAGTGAGCTCATCAATGGATTTACAAAGGCGAAGGCTTTAAAAATTAATATTGTTATTATTCATTATTGCAAAAGATTTTTCTGGAGTAGGCTCCCCACTTTAATAATATGTTGACTTTATGGGAAGCTGTTATTGGCTCTTCTTGGTGGAAATCTTGTTAACTGTACTCACAACTATCCTGTTATCCTGTTATTTGGCCCATCTACATTAATTGTTTCTTTGGCTTTGTCTCCTCCAGACTTAAAACTAAATGCCTACCCAAGATGAAAATGCCTGGTGTCTACTGAGACAGACCCTCTGTACAATATCTATGACGGGCAATCAACAGCTCTGACCCCCTTCAGCCTGAAAAAGCCAGGTCAGTCATCAGCCATTACAGAGGCCCAACGTACTTCTTTAGAGGGAGGAACGTTACAGGTAACTAAACTAGGTAAAGTATCACAGGCCGTCAGACAGGGCAAGGCCCCTGAAGGAGCAGTGCAGAAGACGAGATACCTTACAGCTATGGGAGAGGCAGGGACCTCTGCTGTGGGCCAGACTTCAAGACAAGACAATGCACCCACATACTTCCCAAGGATAAACACCAGGGGTTGATATTCTAGGTAGGTATCCAAAACCTTGAGGAGGCCAGGAAGAGCCACTAACCCAGCTCCCCACAGGAGCAGCCCCTGTTCTGTGTTCATGCCCCCTTGCTACGTGACTTGCTTCCCCATTGATCCTGATTAATCAATCTTACTTGAGCAATTAATCATACCTGTAATCTTATTGGTTGTCCCCCTTATGGCCACCTTGTGACTTGCCATTTTTCCCCACCGTGGGCCCACCTCATCTCATGGTTTTGCTCTATAAAATCCCTAGAAAAGGCGAGGTCCTTGGCAACCCATTAGGGTCCCCTTTGGTCTCTATTTTGGACAGAAGCTTTCTTTTCCCCAATGAATATATTCTGCTCTTAATAAAATGTTGAAAGTCAGGCATGGTGGCACATTTCTGTAATCCAGCACTTGGGAAGCTGAGGCAGGAGGACTGCTGCAAGTTCAAGACCACCCTGTGCTACATAGTGAGACCATGTCTCAAAAAATAAAAAAAAATTAAAAATATGTCTAAAGCATTTCTTTATTTTTTTTCTTTTTGGTGTTGTAACTCATTATCATTATTATTAATTTTAATGGTATCATTATACAAATAAAATTCAACAAAAATATTCACTATATTTTTGTCCATTATTTTTCATTTTATTCATAATAATCATTGAAAGTATTTTTTTCTTACAGAGAAACAGGATGTTAAAAATGCAATCCACTGCAGGTAGGGAATATACCTGGTATACTACTTGCTTATCACAGGTCAAAAGTGCCAGCGGACACTCCCAGGGACCAGACCTCTACAAATGACTTTGTAGGTACACCAGCTCCCGTGGCCCTTCAGTGGGCTAATGCTGAATGCTGTGTTTTGTGTCATTCTCAGAGTTCCCTGACGGGATTGAGGTCTGGTTGCCCGGTGTGGTAGCTGGCTCAACAGCAAGCCCAGCATTGGCTGTTTTCCTTCTGTTCCATTATTTCTAGCACCTTGTGAACAAATGCAGATGCATGTGTTAGAGTCTCCTGGGGGAACCAGTAATATTTAACATAGAACAGCTCCTAACTTACAAAAAAAGTGATTTACTAAAAACAAAACAAAATTAAACTATTACCTATTAGAATGACCCATTTTCAGGATTTCTCTGCTTTTTCATGGTGTCATTAACTTTTTCCTCTATTCCCAGTATTTCTGGCAAGCTGAAAGATTCAAAATGTGGTTTAGTGGGCATAGTGAAGTTTTCACCTTATGACCACGAAATTACCTGTGAGTTAACAGCTTGATGCCTTATAAATATTTAGTTTCTCATTATGGTAGAGACATAATGAGAACAAACTTAAGGTTATTGAGCTATACACTTAAAATGGTTAAAGTGGTAGATTTTATGTTAGTAATATTTTGCCACAGTGAAATTAAAATTTAAAAGAATTAATGAAGAGTTTACTATGTTCTAAGCATTGTTCTAACCAGCTTACATAATTTAAACATGTTTATATAAGTAAATGTGTTTAATGCACTTTGCACAAAGCCTAGCACAGGCTGGGGATGTAGCTCAGCAGCACAGTGCCTTCCTGGCAAGCATGAAGTTGTGAGCCCAATTCCTGGTACCAAAAAAAAAAAGCCTAGCACATTAAAGGTGTTCAATCAATGGCAGCTAATATTAATCTTAACAACATAGTTTGAGTGCAGGGGATCAAAGCCAGGGCCTTCCCTGTGCTAGGCAAGCACTCTACTTTTGAGCTATACCCCTCACTGAATAGTAACACTTGGATAAGAATTAATACTAATTCTTAGACTCTTCCAAAAATGGAAGTACTTCTCAACTCATCTTATGAGGCTAGTACACTCTGACATCCAAACCCAACAAAAGCATCATAAGCAAAGAAGACTACAGCTAATATCCCTGATGAACATAGACACAAAAATTCTCAATAAAGTACTAGTAAATTTTATTTAACACTACAGGAAAGGAGTATAACACCATGATGAAATGGGATTTGTGACAGGGATCCAAGGATGGTTCAACATACATGAATCAATCAATGTGATACACCACATTAGCAGGGTGAAAGACAAAACCACAGTCATCATCTTAGTCTGTGCTACTATAACAAAATACTTGAGGCTGGGTAATTTATAAAGAACAGAAATTTATTTCCTTGATGTTTTAGAGGCTGGGAAGTTCAAGATTAGGGTGCCAATGAGTTTGGTGTCTACTGAGGGCCACATCTCTCTGCTCCTCGGGTGGGTCATTATGGTTTCTTTCTCTGGAAGGGATGCACAATTTAGCCTCACATGGCAGAAGGTGGAAGGACAAAGAGCGCTCAGACAGTTCCCTCCAGCCTTCCTGCAGAACACCAGTCCATTCATGGCTTAATCACTTCCCCAAAGACCCCACCTCTTAACACTACTGTAAGTGGGATTAGGTTTCCACAGATCAATTCAGGGAGACATTTAGATGATAGTGATGCTCTCAGTAGACACAAAAACCATCTGACAGTGCAAGAGCCATTCATAATTAAAGCTCTCATCAAAGTGAGCACAAAACAAACCAACAAAATGAAGACAATATGCATTTGTTTGTTTGTTGAGTTGCTTGGGATTGAACCTAGGACCTTGCACATGCTAGGAAAGTGCTCTACCACTGGACTGTACCCGAAGCCCCAAAGACCATCTGTGAAAAACCCACATCTAACAGTGTCTTCGTGGGGAAGAACTGCAAGCTTTCCCTTGAAGATCTGGTAGGAGGCAAGGAGGCCAACTCTTAACCACGTATAGTTATCACAACACTGAAGTCCTAGCCAGCAATTGGGCAATAAAAAGATATAAAAGTCATCTAAATCAGAAAGTGGGGGGGAAATGATGCAGGGGGCATGATGTAGACAGCCCTAAAGACTCAACAAAAAAACCCTGTTAGAACTAGTAAACAAAGGCAGTAAGTTGCAGACTAAAAATCAACTAAAATCAACATTTGAGAATCTCTTGCACTTCTATACACAATGATTTACCTAAAATGACAGTTGAGAAAGCAGATCCATTCACAATAGCAACAAAAAGAAATTACTTAGGGGCGAGGGGGTTGTAGCTTATTGAATCTGATTGCTTGCTTGCATGAATATGTGGATTGGAAGAATTAATACTTAAAATGTCACTACTACCAAAAATGACTGACAGATTCAATGTCATCCCTACTAAAAATGGCATTCTGTACAGAGACAGACAATACTAAAATCTATATCAAACAGTCAAAGTAACCTTGAGCAAGAACAAAGCTAGAGGTATCACACTTCTTGATTTCAAAATATGTTACAAAAGTATAGTAATCAAAATAGTGTGGTACTGGAGCAATTAAAAAAAAGTCTTCAATCATCAATGGAACAGAATACAGAGCTCAGAAATAAATCTACACATCAATAGTCAGCCAGTCTTTAACAGGTGTGCCAGCATACGATGGGATGAAGCTGGTCTCTTCAAGAAACAGTGTTGGGAAAACTGCCTATCTACATACAGATAAAATGGGATCTTTATCCCATTTTACACATAAAAACCAACTAACAATGGGTAAAAGATTTAAACATAAAACCTAAAACCATAACACCACCAGAAGAAAATATAGGAAAAAAAGCATCTTGAGAGTGGTCTGAGCACTAGTTTTTTTGTACATGATGTCAGAAGCACAGCCAACAAATACAAAAAGACACAAGAGGGACTGCATCAAACTAAACAGTTCTGTGCAGCAAAGGAAACAATCAGCAGAGTGAAAAGAAAGCCTATAGGATGGAAGAACTAAACATCTGAGAAGCAGTTAACATTCAAAGCATCTAAGGAAGACACAGCAGTGAAAAACAAGCAAGTGGACAAACCCCCAAATAACTCCTAAAAGTGGCTAACCACCTGAGCAGGGATTTGTCAAAAGAAGGGGCACAAATGGTCAGCAGACACTCGAGAAGGTCCATGTCACTAGTCATTAGAGAAATGCAAATCAAGCCACCATCTGTTAGAAAGACTATTATTTAAAACACAAAAGATAACAAGTGTTGAGAAGGGCCTGGAGAAAAGGACACTTAGGCATTGACGGCAATGCAATCTGGCACCACCATTAGGGAAAACAGTCCAGAGATTCTTCAAATAATTAGAAAGAGGGCAGTCACAAGTCCTGCTCATCATGTGTGTGTCCAGAGAAGATGAAAGCAACATCTTGAAAACATTTGTACCCCATGCTCTCTGCAGCATTATTCCCAAGCCCTGGCATGGATAAACCTAAATCTGTGAATGAAGCCAGATGAGGTGGTGCATACCCATACTCAGCACTTGGGAGGCTGAGGCAGGAGAATCTCTGTGAGTTCAAAGCCAGCCTGGGCTACATAGTGAGTTCAAGGCCAGCCTGCATTACGTAGTGAGATCCTGTCTCAGAAAAAAAAAAAAAAAACTGTGAATGAATGGATAAAGAAAGTGTGATGTACACATACATGCATAATGGAGTATTATTCAGCCTTAAAAAGAAGGAAATTCTGCTATTTGCTTCAACATGGGTGAATCTGAAGGACAGTGTGCTACGTGAAATCAGCCAGATAAGACTCCCAGAGTGATCTCACTTTCGTGTGGAATCTAAATAAATTGAATATGTAAAAGTGGAGAATGCGATGGTGATTTCCAGGAGCTAAGGGGTGAGAGAAATGGAGAGACATTAGTCAAACAGTACAAAGGTTCAGTTAGGTGGGAAAAACTTCTGGGGTTCTAATGTACAATATGGTGGCTGCAGTTAAAGATACTATATCCCATAACCTGAAATTTGCCTAAAGTTAATCTTACATGCAGTTTACCATATGTACGCACAACACGGCAACTCTTTGAGGTGATGGATATGTTAATTAGGTTGGTACTGGCTTCACAGTGTACCCATGTAGCACAGCATCATGTTATATGCCCCACATACACACAATTCTGTTTGTTAAGTATCCTTAAATAAAGCTGGGGGAGAAGAGTTGGCATTCCTCTCTAGCTAATATAGAATTATCCTGGTAAGTGCTCATAGGGCTTTGGGGGAGGAGGTGCTACTGTATTATGCACGTTTGTAGGGTCCTTCCTCACAGGCATCTTGGTTCTCCTTCAGGTGATGGATTCTAGACCTGAGAACTGGCTCATGTCTCCAAATGGCAGTGGATTGTGTCTTCCCAGTTTTTTTACTTGTCGTTCTTTCTGAGACAGGGTCTCGCTATGCAGTTCAGGCTGGCCTTGAGCTCACTTTGTAGCCCAGGCTGGTCTTGAACTCACAACGATCCTCCTGCCTCAGCCTCCTGAGCCTGGGATTACAGGCCTGAGCTACCACGCCTGGCAGTGATGATGACTGATTGTCAGTGTTTTGCTCTCATGTTCTTGATGTTTTTTGGCTGTTAAGTCACGCTCTGGTTGTCTGTCCATCTTTCTCACCTCCAGAAACACCATGATGTGTTAGCCATCGCCACAGGTCCCTGGGGTTGGGATCTCTGGTTACCTCAGTGCTTCTCTTGTCCACCCTACCTCTGGTGTTTACTGGCCTTGGTAGCTCAGAATTCTGTCTTCCTATTGCCACAAGGCAGCCCGATTCCAGGAGCTTTCACCTTTACCACGAACTTGGCTTTCAAAGAGAAGCTGCCGCTGAGTTTCTCATATTTAGCATTCTCTCCAAGAGCAGCATGAGCGCATTTGGTCCCCGTATAAAACTGAGTCAGTGGCCGTCTGCTGTGGCAGCGACCCGTCCCAGCAGGCCCGCGCGGCTGACTCCCTTCCATCACATTCTGTCAAGGTTTTTATGACATTCCTATTTGATTTACTCTAGACCATTGTCATTCGAAGGTTTAAGGAACCATTCTAATAACGTGTTGAGGCTGATTTCGAGCATCCTTGTCCGGATGTGAAATTTTGAGGCACAGAAGCACCCACTTTAAGAAAAAATTTCCTCTCCAGCCTTGTATGTCCCTTCACAGTGGCCCCAATACCCTCAAAGCACACTCACATGCAGCCTCACCTGTCCTCCTGGTGTGAATTCGTTAGTTAGCTCCCGCAGCTGTGATGTAACTAGCCTGGTAGCTTTCACGTAAGAGACAGCACTAGTCATCAAACCACGCTGAGATGAAACCAGAGGCTTGGCCTGCATGCCACGGGTAGTGGGAGCCCAGTATGGCCAGGAGACGCAGGCAGCATGGGGAAGACACCGGCACAGGCAAGGACTAGTTCATGGTCTTGACTTCCTGGTAGTGGGTGTCTCCTCTTCTTTGTACAGGGCAGGGAGGCACTTACGCCAACCTACAGGACTCAGGAGTGTTGGGCTCAGCTCTGAATCCCAAGCCTCAGGGTCTCGTTTTGTGTCTGTTCAGACCCTGCGTGACCGGGGGCTGTGGATTCAATCTGTTTTGCAACTCAGTCATGCTTACAACCAAACCCTGACCTCTGAGTTTTGGCCATTCTGCCTTCCAGCCGCAGGAGATGAATGTATTTTAAAATTGTACCATGGAGACTAAGGTCCTGAGTTACTGGCATAAGAATCTCAACTGGACAGGAACTCTTTCCTCAAGACTTCTGTGGCCGATAACAAAAGCAAATCAAGTCTGGAACCCTTACACTTGCAAGGCCGCCACACCTTTCAATGGCGCCATACCTTTCCCTTCCGTTGCTTATCGGTGGCGCACAGCCCATCCGGGCCGGTCTTGCTAGCTGCGCTGCTGTGAAATCACACCACTTACCACCATAACCGGGCTCCCCTTTGCCATCGGACTGGTTAGTGATTTAAGTCTAGAGCCCCAGAATTTGGGAGTCAGGAGATCGTTTGAGCGCCAATCAGAGGCGGCGCCGTGGGGGTGGGGAACGAGGCGGGAAACAGAAAAGCCAGGAAAGGCGGCGAAGATGAGCGCTTATCTCCGGCTCCCGGGGACCTCAGTCCAACAAGGGCCCCCCTCGCAGGCTGCGTGGCGCCCTCAGAACGGTCCCCCCCACCACCTCCCGTCCCGTGCATGTGGCGGAGGTGGACGCAGCCCTAGAGGAAGCTCTCAGGCAGAGCGGCGGAAGAAAGCTGTTGGCACATTTGGAGACTACGCAGGCGACCTTCCAAGGCAACGCAGCTCCCAGCAGCCACCCGCCCCCTCTGGCCACAGTGGCCCCCGCACCAGCGTCGCTGCGGGGTCCACCAGGCCCCGCCGTGGCGCTGTTTAAAACCCTGCAATTCACAATGCATACTGACCACTGTCCCCTGGGAGCCGCTGAAATGCCAGACTTGTATAAAGATCTTCCCCTGCATCCGTGCGTTTTATCTTCATAAGAGCCTCGTGCTTTCATTCCGCTGGCTACACTGAGCCTTCCGGAACTCTGCAACCCTCAGGCGGGCACCGGCGCACCTCGGTCCTGCCCCGCCTGCGCCTCTTCTCCTGGGCCCTCTCCAGCCTGAGCCACCCTGACGCTCCTTGTTCCCCAAATTCACACTGTGCCCTGTGTGTACTTCCCTTCACCCAGGCTGCTTTTCCCTCTCGGTGTCTGCAGCCGGCCCCTGCTCCAGGCCTGGGCTCGGGAGCCACCACAGCCCCTGTGCTCTCAGAGCTCCAGCCGGTGTGTCATGTTCGGCTGTTTACTCGCTGTGCTCTGCCAGGAGAGCTCGGACCCGCTCGCTCGCAGTGGGGATTTGAAGGGTGGGTGAAGGGTCAGCGCTTCCGTTGTAGTTCTCACTCTTTGCTAGTTTGGGCTGTTTCTTGACATTTTAATACTCCTAAGATTTTTCAGGAACAAACTGCCAGGTTCCAGGGGCAACAGGTTTTGCTTGCTTGAATTTTGTTCTTCCCAGGATTGGAAGCTTCAGGACGACAGAAGGCGCGCTGACCCTCTGCCACTGTGTCCCAGCACTGTGCCTAGGCCCGCTGGAGCTGGGTACACACAGCGGGGTGTGTGTCTTTGTTTCTTCCAGTCCTTCTTGGGGATCGAACCAGGGGCTTTGCATGCGCTAGGCAAGTGCTCTGCTGCTGAGCTACATCTCCAGTCCAACAGCCAAAAAATGGGTGAATAATCCATATTCTTTGTGATGTGCTCACTCGGCAGATGGGGCATGAGTAAGGCAAACGGGCTGTGTTTCTGGTCTCAGATTTGTCTTCTCCCAGACGTCCATTCTGAGGTCAGGCCTCCCTCACAGAGAGCTTGTGTGCGAGTGATGCCAGCCGTCCCTGGGCCGAGAGGGGAGGGCCAGGGCAGCCCTGAGTCAGGGGAGCAGATTACACAGCCCTGGGGCTGTGCGCAGAGTTCTCCACCAAGGGCTGAGGGCCCGGGGTGTTTATACAGCAACGCCTGTCAGCTCGTGGGTGGGAAAATCGCTCTGAGAGCCAGAGGAAGCCCTCAGAGAGGGCACA
The DNA here is from genome assembly GCA_004027595.1 of Dinomys branickii. NCBI lineage: Eukaryota > Metazoa > Chordata > Mammalia > Rodentia > Dinomyidae > Dinomys > Dinomys branickii. The sequence continues at coordinate 95,106 of PVLD010002316.1, read as the reverse complement.
GCAGGCCCTGGCAGGGGAAAGCCATGTGTGCGCCTGGGAACGGCAGGACGCTAGGACATAGAAGGGTGAGCACAGTGTTATGTGGGCGGGACAGCCGCAGAAGCGTCATTGCTGTGCAGCTAGGCTCTAGGTGGAAATGCCTACAGGGCAGTGGTGGCAAACCTATGGCACGCATGCTGCAGCAGGCTACAGGGGAAAGGAGAGCAGAATTTGAGCCGAGAGCAGGGCCTGAGGACAGTCGCCTGAGGCCTCTACTCCGAGGCTTCCATCTGCTCTCACGGCAGCTGCGGCCGGCGTTCAGGAGGTCGGGCTTGGGGAGACTCTGCAGTGCTCACCTGTGGCTGTGGTTGTTCCACGCCTTGAGGACGAGCCCGCAGGCCCCAAGACTGCTGCTCAGCTCCATCTTCTGCGGGGATCTGAGCGGTAGGATGTTGTGCAGCCAGGTCTGATTCCTTTGGTTTGCCTTGTTTGTGCTGTTGACAGGGTCTCCCTATGGAGCCCAAGGCTGGCCTTGAAATCCTCCTGCTCCAACCTCCCAAGTGCCCAGGACTGGAGGCATGTACTCCACACCGGTTTACATCTGATTTTTAGAAAGGAGAGAGTGGTGCTCCAAGTGCTGATGCGAGTCTTCCTGGTTATGAATGTGCGGAGTTCTGGTCCTCCAGAATTCACCTCCATCGGGGACTTCAGACCGGCTTCATCTGGAGACAGCCTCTTCATAGACGTAAGGCGAAATCCTAGGTTTTAGGGCATGACTGATCCCAGGATTGGGGTCTTTGTAAGGGAGAAAACGGGGAGAGGGACACAGCGTGACAATGGGGATGTGACCACAGAGGCAGAGATTGGAACCTTGCTGCCACAAGCCAAGGGAATGCCAAGGGTTGCCGGCATCCACCAGGAGCTAGAAAAGGCAGAGAAGGATTCTCCCCCAGGGCTGCTGGAGGGAGCACGGCCTTGCTCACACCTGGACCTCAGACTTCCGGCCTCTAGAACTGTAGGAGAATAAACTCTTCTAAGATAACCAGTCTGTGGTGCAATGTTACTCAGCCATGGGGAATTAAAGCAGGGGATTCACTTTTAAAAGCTGTGCTGGCCCTGGTCCCCACAGTGCGGGAAAGCGCCACACAGCTGCGGGTGGATGCTGGCTCCAGCCGCCCGCCCATGACCTTCATACGCAGACCTGCTGTGTGCGAGGCTGAGGGAGTGTGATGGTTGAGTGACTGTCCACTTGAGAGGTTTAGGAGCTCAGTGAAACTGGCTCAGTGGTTCTACACCGTGGGGTGTGGAAGACCCGTGTGAGGGCAGTTTGTCACCTGGATGGGATAGAGGGGAAATGCGGAAGGACAGCCCTGCTTCTGTCCCTCGGGGGAGCTCCCGGTTTCGCCTTCACTCGGGATGTCATCTCCAGTGCAGGTTCTTCAGCTTTGGGTGCAGTGCAGACCTTCAGCCTTCTGCCGGGGTCCTTCAGCTTCCCTCACAGACCCACTGGCCTCCAGACACGGCCTTGCACGGGACGCCGCGGTGAGCTCCAGACGTTGGACTGAATTCTTGGGTCTTCAGTGTGCAGACATCCTCTGCACTCTTCTTCATCTGACTCTGTGGCGGCCACTGTAAGGCAAGCTTGTAGTTTCCTATATGTTTGTGTATCTCGTGTTGTTTCTGTTTCTCTGGTAAAACCCTGACTGAGAGTGGAAGCTCCAAGAGGGGCCACTAGTGGTGCCTGGTGCAAGTGGGGGGAAGACTTCACAGAGAAGAGGGTCCCCCCTGAATGGAGGCGGAAGTGTCTCTGCTGACTAGAGGAAGCTGGACTTGAGGTATTTTGGAGAGTGGAGTGGACAGGGCGTACACGGTGCCTGGCCTTGAGGATAAGAGGGAGGCGCAGGGCCATCATGGTGTTTCAGGCACGGCTGACTGAAGTGGGGAGCAGAAAGTTTGGTCAATGTTCAACAATCTGAGTTGGGGGTGTGCGGGACACATGGGTGGGAAAGGAAAGGAGGCACTTAGCATTCTTTCCGGGCCTCAGTTTCTCTATAATATGGGGGAGCATTTCTCAGCAGTGCCTCATAAGCCTGGGCCCCATGGGCCCTCTTCCATGTGAGGATGTAACAGGGACACCACCGTCAGAACGCCCCGGCTGGCGTTTAGAAAACGTTTACTATGTGCCAGCTGCTGCCCAGCACTTACCATACTTTTGTCCTCTCGTAACAGCTGTGAGGTGGATTCACAGAGAAGCGACGTGACCCACCCAGTGAGTGCGGGCCCTGCCTCTCACCCTCCCTGTTTCCTCCAGTGAGCTCCTTGGCCTGTATCACAAAGTGGGTGCAGAGGACTTGCTCACACCTGAGGGCCTGCGAGCACGTCGGCAGCGCTGCCTTCATTTATCGCCCGATGTCCCTCTGCTTCTCCTCGCGCCTTTTTTTGCTTTTTCTTTTTCTTTTCTGTTTCCTTCTAGCCTTTTCCCACCACCCCCCGCCCCGCCACAGGCTTTCTCGGCTGGTCCTCTGCTGCCCTCGTGTGGCCCTATGCGGAACTGCAGCTTCCTCGGCCCCACCCCGGCTGCGGCCGCTGCGCACCTGGGGATGCAGCTGGGGACCAGCGCGAGAGGATCCCGGTGTTGATCGTCGGTGTGGGCTTGTCTCTGGCCTTTCGTGTGCCCCGTGTCACGGATTTATTTTGACCTTGTTGGTGGTGTGGAGGACAGAGGCCTAAACTGGCCTCCGTTCTGTGTTAACCTTGGGAGCTGCGGCTCTCCTTCCTAAACGGAGCCCCAAAGCGGGCTTTAGAGCGCGCACGAGCGCCCCCTTGGCCTCTAAAATTCGAGAAATTTCGCACTCGAGCACCACATGGCCTCTACTAGCCATGCGCGATTCCCCCTGCAGACCTCGCTCGCGCAGCCGGAGTGGACCTTTTTAGTTCTTGCTGTCCTGACCCAGTGTTGACAAGGTTCGCGGAAGAATTTATTCACCTTAGGGGCACATTGGCAGTGGAAGACAACTACTGAAACAAGGAAGCTTCAAGCACTTTTCTTACCTCGGCCTCTATATTCAAGACGCAGCGGCCCTCCCACCTGAAATTCGATTATTCCTGAATTGTTTTATTTTTATGGTTTCACGGTATTTAACTTTTGTCTATTTTAGGTTATTTTACGGTTGCACAAGCCACACACCGTCAGTGTAGAAAGATTAAACACTGTATCAAGAGACTTTCAACTAATGAGAACAGGTTACAACTGAGTTTTTTGTCCTGAAACTTTGAAAAGAGCAACAGAGATTTTTAAATCCAAAAGAACAAGAGAACAGCAGGGGAGTCCACAATAGCAGCATTAATTTTTCTCCAGCTTTATTGAGGTACAATTGAGAAATCGCATGTATTTTAGGTTTGCACTGTGTTATGGGAACGACGTCTGCAATCAAGGTAACTAACGTATCCATCCCTTCATACAACCTCCCCACCCCCGGGGATTAACCTCAGGGCTTCGCTCCGGCCGCATCGTCAGCCCCTTATTATTTTTGTTTTGAGACAGAGTCTCACTAAGTTACCAAGTCGCCCAAACGGGGTTCAAACTTGTAATCCTCCCGCCTGAGCCTCCCAGAGCGCTGGGATTACAGGTGGGCACCACCACGCTCAGATACAGTACCTGGTGCTTGTTTAAATGTAATGTGAATACTTAAAATTCACCCTCAGCGAATTTCAAGTACGCAACACGTCAGTGCTGCACCAGGACTTCTGAAGCCAGAGCAGAGGGTGTTGTGTGATGCATTCGCCCTTGGGAAGCTGCAGCTCACACCCAGTGGGTCTGTCCAGACAACTGCATCTATGTCGGGTACCTCAGGGAGCAGATGTTGTAGAAGCAGATTATCCTGAAAACAGAAAGTCACAGACCCCTCGACTTCCCCCCCACCCCCAGCCAGGGTGTGCCTTTCCCCAGTCTGGGCCGAAAACCATTGGTTTATTTAGTCAGGGCCAAACAGAGGGTCTCCCGCTTGGGCGTGGCTCTGTCCTGAGCACAGGAAATGAGGCAAATGCTCACGTCTTGAAAGTCTAGCGCGACACCCTTCCCGGCCTCACCGGGCTCCCGCCTCCTCCCTCCCCCAGGCAGACTCCTCCAAATCCCTGCTGCGATGCTGACACATCTATCACGTCCTGGCGGTTTGCGAAGAGTACATTTCAAGTATTCCCACCATGTTACAAACTTGGTAGGTGATGCTGGGAGACGAGAGCAGGTAAGGGAGGGACATGAGCAAAATGGTCTGCTCAGTCCCCCAGCACCCCGGGGGCCCTGTCAGCAAGCTGGACTCAAGGGCTCCTAACTCCAAGTCAGCTCTGTAGTTTTCCCTTTTGGAAAGCTGTCGCTGGGGCGTGGGGTTGGAGCTCCGTGGTAGAGCATGTGCTTCGCATGCGTGAGGCCTGGGTTAATCCCAGCAAAGATCAGAGAATCTGTTGCTTTTCCCTCTTAATTTCAGTTTAGAGAAAAATCACAAAAGATCCTATCAATGGTTTCTCAGATTGTCCTAAAAGCTCGTTTAAAAGTTTGTATAAATGAATAATTTAGTGTATTTCTTAAAACCAAGGATGTGCCTTTAAACTTGAAATCAACACCAGTGCAAGGGTGTAATCGACAGATCTCGTTTAGGCCTCTCTGGCAGCGCCAATAAAGTTCTGTAGCTGGACATCCCAGGTCCTCTGCTGCATTTAGTTGTGTCTCCTTAGTCCCTGAAGCAGTCCCTCATAACACTGGCATTTCCGGGTGATTTGCAGAATGTCCCTCTGTTTAGGTTTGTCTGATGTTTCCTACAGACCACATGTGGTTTGCATACCATGGGCAGGAGCATCACAGAAATGGTGCTTTGTTCTTGGTGCATCTTATCAGGAGGCACATGGTCCCTATTTCTGCTGTTACTAGTGATGTTAACTTTAATCACACATTTCAGGAAGTGTCTGCAAGATTTCTTCAGTGTGAGGCTACTTTTCATTTTGTCATTAGTAAGTATCAATCATCTATCATTTTAGCATCATTCTTGGGTCTTGCTTGAATCATTTGTTATCAAGATGTTATTTGTGGTAACTTTCTATACTTTCTATATGTCTCGCAGTAACTATACCTCTCATTCCTTTGATAATTATGAGCTTTTCCCTTCTCATATATTAGTTAAATTATATCAGTGTGTCCTTATGGATTTTATTTATAGATGTATATATTTGTATGCTCAATTTGTTCTAGACTTGTCCATTAGGAACCCCTTCAAACTGGCCCTTCTGCCCTTTTGGTAAATTGCTAGCATCCTTTGAGTCCCTTCAGTCAGAAAGAGATATTCTGGCCTTTTTATTTTATTTTATTTTATTTTGCCCCAGCACAGGAATCAACCATTTCTTCAAAGTGCACTGTGGTCACATTTTTGTTGCTGAGATATAATACCCAACACCTGCAACTCGAAGGAGGAGAGTTTATTTTGGTTCACATCTCCAGTCCGTGCTTGGCTGGCTCCAAGGCAGGACCGGTGAGAATGTTTACCCTGTGGTATTGTACATTGACGGCATTTAACTAAAAAAAAATTTAATGGGTAAAAAGCTTTAAATCTCAGAGAATTTGAGCTTAGACTTTTTAGCACTGCTGAAACTGTTAAGAACTTGGTGACTCTTAGAGATATATGAAATACAGTTTACATGAAGAAACACACATGAGTCTTTGGGGGGCCAGGGTGGAATACTACATATGTAGAGGCCTGCCTAGAGCCTCATGTGCTCAGAGGTGGAGCTTTTGAAGGTGATTAACTAATGGGGGCAAGACAGCTGACTTGCGGTTAAGACATGGGGTCTGGCTGGAAGAGTGGATCACTGGGGTGTGACCTGGAAGGGCGCATCTCTCTCCCTGGGTCCTCACTTCTCACTGTTTTCCAGCTGCCTGTGACTCGAGCAGCCTTCTTCTGTCCAGGCCTTCCCACCGTGCTAACGGAAGGAATAAAGGGACAGAAACTGTCTTGGATAATTCTCTCATTACTGAGACAAAATATTTGACACCCAAAGTTAAGGGAGGAAAGGTTCTTTTTATCACAGTTTGTGCAAGTTTCAGTCCATAATCGGCTGGCTCCAAAGCAGGGTGGCGTATGGCAGAGAGGCAACAATTTGTGGTGACAGAAGACAGCAAAAGCAACAAGAGAGAGTGAGACAAGCCTCTTTCAGTCCCTTACATTGTATCCAGTCTACGGGAAGTAGGGTGGTGCCATCCAATCAGTGGACTGACCCAGCAATCACCCACCCCTAATCCCAGCATTGCCCTAGGAATCAATCACACGCTCTAGATTCAGCCACCTCTGAAAAAAACCTCTATGACTGTGTGAGGCTTTGGTGGAACACATGGAGACAAACTATAACAGAAACCAAAAGGACCAAAATAAGACCACAGCCCAGCAGGGAAATCCTGTGGCTCCGTGCTTATTCACCTGGGGCAAAGACGTGACCTGTAAAGGGCTTAGACCTTTAAGTCCCGCCCCTACAGCGCTGTCTATTGGAACCTCAGGGCTTCTCTCGGGGCAGCTCCTCTCATGGCCTGTGACTTTCTTGTCACGTTTTTTTGGGTTCTCTAATTTTCTGAGTTTTCCACTGACCTTTTGGCCTTACTCTCAGTGCTGCATGTACTAGCCTTTCAGGGCAACACTGCCTGGCCTTCTAGGCCTTTTTTAAAAAAATCTGGGTGGAAGCCTTCCTGACTCTACAGCTCTCGTACTTTGCATGCACATAAAAACCACTTGGATGATGTTAAGATCTGCCACTAACTTGACTAGGAGCCACATCCCCTTGCATAATAGCTGCAGAGGCCTCTGAGTATCTGGGTGGCTGAGCACTGTGAAACACATTTCAAACCTCTGATAGAGACCCCTACAAAGTGGCTCTGAGCAGGATTTATATCAACCAATTGGCTTTTCATGTTTACTTGTAAGTCTGCCCAAGACCTGGGCCCCTTGTCTGGAGTTGGCAGCCTATAATGGCAGGTGAAGCCTTGGTGCCTCAAAGGACTAGACAAGACCATGGCTAAGGACACCTGGCTCCAACATCAGTTAGCTAGATACAGACTATAGCTGCAGGCATCTCACTCCTGTGGTGAAGGCCTTTCTGGAGATGACATAGTTCTCCTAAATTAACATAATGTATTTCTTTAAGGGATTCACAAGTCCTACCCAGATTCTTGAATATTCTTCTGTGTTCCCCTCTTTTGGTTGATGATATAATAAAATAACTATGGGCTGCCTAGAGAAGTTCTTTGTCTTAAACTGTAGAGAATCTCCAGTTCTGTGAGAGGCTTTTTGATCCTCCCAGAGCTCACAAATCAACCCATTTGACTCTTATTTAAGCCTTTTCTGTCCACTCATTTGGGAGATTGTGGGCCTGATCAGTCTGCAATAACTATGGGATAAAATTAACATGATAAACCTTGGCATTTAGTTTCTTAGACTATCTTTCTGAAGCAAGGTGTCCTGAGTTTTCTTTTCTTAATGCAAAATGTTTTACTTTTGCAACCTTGAACCTGTCAAGGGTTTGGTCTTGCTGGTTTCTGGGATGCTTTCAGAGCATCCTTCCTATTTTCCTGATATAAAGTGTTTGAATTTTTAAAAATGTTAATCTTTTTAATAGTCAATCTCTCTTCAGCCAAAACTTTACAGATCCCAACTTTATAGGAGCTTCCTTTCTGGTGAAACTCAGTGGCTGTGCCATTTACTCTTGATTCTCAATGTAGAACTGGCTAAAAGTCTCCAGTAATACTCCTGCCACAGACTGAACTTTGGGCCACCTTGAAATTCTCTCTACCAGTTTAGTCCATTGCCCTTAACCTTAGGCTCCTGCAAAGTCTCAGGGCATGAGCAAAATGTAGACAAATTTTCTGTCAGAGCATAGCGTACATGGTCTCAAGTCTAACTACCAAGGGGGTCCTTGTTCCCAGCTGAAACTTCCTGAGTCTGGTCTTTATTGTCTAAATATTTATGAGCATTCCGGTCTTCTGAGCTCTAACAAGAATCTTCCATCACGCTCAGCTTACAGTGTTTTAGGATTATCTTTGCCAGCACCTTTAACCTTTTAAAATCCCGCCTCCTAGTCAGTTTAAAAAGTTTTAGATTCTTTTTATATCCTTTTCCTCTCTCGCTTCTCCCTTCCTGCATCTCTTGGTCCTCTTCCCATTTTGAAAAGAATTAAGATGTGTCGTGAATATGTACCAACTATGCGTGAATGTATTCATTATGTACCACAAACATGTACTAATAAAAATAAATTAAAATATAAAATTCAATTACAAGTTCTCTTAAAAAAGTAGAAGCTTTTAAACCACATGTTCATGTATCAGCACCGAAATGACCCCACTTCTGGTACCAAAATCTGTCGTAGTCACTTTCTTCATTGCTGGGACATAACGCCCCACACCACTAACTTACAGGAGAAGAGGTTTATGTTACGGTTGATACATTGTGTCAACTTGAAGAGCTTAGAAGGTTAACTAAGTGATTCAGCGGGAAGCTAGGGAGCTTACTTTGTAAACATTCTCATTCTGTGCAAGAGGAGGGCATGGAGAAGTACTACACTTACCCTGGGGAGGGGGGGTAGCCTGATTACCATATAAGGAAGGCAAATAGGCTTGTCCCTCCACTTTTTGCTCTTGCTGGTTTGCTGCCTTCTGCCACCGTGAAGTGTTGTCCCTGTGCCGTGCCACTCTGCCTTGGAGCCAGCTGATTATAGACTGAAACCTCCACAAACCGTAAGCTAAATATACCTTTCCTTCCTTAATTTTGGGTGTTGGGTACTTTGTCTCACCAATGAGAGAAAAGTAACCAAGACAGTTTATTTTGCCAGAAGTAGACAAGTAAGGAAATAAAAATGTAAAAATAAAACAAAACCAAATCCACCTAACATGTTACCAATAGTTCAGAAGGCCAAGAAGAGCAATTTCATCTATTAAATAATAAGATGTCATTAAAAAAGGGGGGGAAGGCCTTGGATATTAAATATTTGATAATGTGTTGATCAGTTTCCTCATAGTATGACAGAATGCGCAGGAGAAACAACTTATAAAGAAAGAGGTTTATTTTGGTGCACAGTTTTAGAAGTTTCAGTCCGTGATCAGTTGATCTGGGCCTATGGAGAGACGACACATCATGGCAGGTAAGTGAGGTAAAGAAAAGCTACTCAGTGCTCAAGACAAAGGAAGAAAAGAGGAAGGGACTGGGTTCCCACAGTTCTCTTCGAGACTGTGCCCCCAAAGACCTAAAGACTTCCCTGCCTTTTAAGATTTTCATGACCTCCAAGAGTGTCAAGCTGAGGACCTCATCTTTATCACAGAGGCCTTTGGGATCCATTCCAGATGCAAACGACAGCAGGTGGCATAAATAAAAAGTCCAGTAGAAGACTTGCAAAGTAAATGGAGGAAATGTCCAGGAAGGTAAAGCAAACAGATTGGAAAAAGCACACACGCCAGCGGAGCCTGGCGGTACGCGGGGGTGACCCTGCGGACTTGACTGGGCCCCCGACGGCCTCGAGGGCTTGTCAGCGGGGTGCTGATCACAGTGTTCCTGGGTCCCTACCTACGGACTGTCGTTGAGGTCGGGTGCTTTTCCACCTAATGCCATAGTAATTCTTGTGCACCCGTGTTTGTTGCAGCATAATTTGAAGCAACCATGTGTCTTCCCAATGTGAGAGCACGAGGGAATGAATAAAACCAAAAAGTACAGTTATTACCAGAGGGAAGACGACGGATTGGGTGGGAGAATAACGAGATGAGGGTGGAGAGAATTGTTTGATTAATCGTATGTGCCTTTATTTGTATAGCTGAGTAACAAATGCGAAGCTAACATTATGTAATATAGCATTCATTGTTAATTCCCTACTATCTTCTCTATAATTTTGTATTTCCTTTATTGTTTCTGTGTTATTCTGGTTTATGTCTATTTGGTTGTTGATACGTCTCCATTCTTTTGTCTTTAAAATTAAAAAAAATACAGGCAAAAATAAAACAAGTTAGAGGTCCAAATTCTAGAATATAAAGGTTCCAGCTAAAGAGACAAGAAGAATTAGAGGTAAGGCCCACAGTAAGAGGGGACGGGGTATTGACAGGCATGGGGAAACCAGGCCTGTTATGGAATGGGGGGAGAGCTTCTAGTTTTGGCTATTTGTAGGATTGTTGGGCATAAGTGAAGGTGTACTGGGACATTTCAGTAACCAGCTTTCCCAAGTCATATGCATATATATGCAATCTTATTAAAAAGTTCACCAGGGCTGGGGATATAGCTCAGTGGAATAAGCACTTGCCTAGCAAGCGCAGGGTCCTGAGTTCGATCCCCAGTACCGCAAAAAAAATAAAATAAATAAATAAAAATAAAAAGTTCACCAATGTGAGTAGTACCAAATTTATAATAATAATAAACCATACACTACTGTTTTTTTTATATACTAGTCTTTACTGTAAATTCTATACAGCCAATTGGTTCTCATGTGATACTGTTGTTGCTTTTTGTCAAATTCATATCTGCAGCTAACTGATGGTTATCATTCAACCATGATTTGGCAAATGGAGTTGCAATTGCATTTTTACTTTTTCCAATAAATCTATTGTTATATCTGATAGAAGATATACTGTAAAGCTATTTCTCAAATCTCACATTATAAGCTATAAATTTAAACCTCTTTTAGCTTCAGGTCTACATGTTTTGGAATTTCAACTGTTTATCAGTGATGTGAGTGGCATTTTTTTTCCATATTAGATGATAGTTTCCAAGAGTTTGAAAACTATTTCCTCAAAAATTTTATGAGTTTTGATTTAACAGCTGAAGATCTGATATTAATAACCTGTAATATTAACATTTTTCCTATTTCTTCCTGATATCTAGACCAGAGGTCAGCAAACTTTTTCTGTAAAGAACCACATAGTAGTTATCTTAGGTTTTGAGGGACTCTTTGGTCTCTGTTGTGGATTCTCTTGTGTATATTTTTATAGCATTTAAAAAGTGTAAAACCATTCTTAGATCAACATATATAAATAGCACATTGGTTGTAGTTTGCTGATTCTTGCTGTAGACAGCCAACGAGACAATGACGCAAGCCTGAATTTGTAGTGTTGGCCAATTTCTGAGGTGTAAATTCTCTGAGTTTCATCTACTAAGGTGATGTCCCTGAATACAACATAGGGGGAGAATTGTAGCAGCAGAGACCTAAATCTCCTCAAGAGCACAGAGACTAATACAATATAATAAAATAACTAGGAAGTAATACATTTCACCACGTGTCTATTAATTTGTTTTTCTCTGCCATTCATTTAAGTGTACGTTTATGTACTTTAATTGTAAGCAATGGCGATGTTTAGCAAATGGCTTATGCAGTTCTTCCGAATTTAACAGTCAGCTCTGGTGGTCTCTTGCGAGTTGGCTGCAGCTCTCACCGCCGCTGTGGGGTTGAAAGGGCTGTGTTCGCTCTGCCTCCAGCCAGAACCGCGGCCAGGGTGCAAAGGTCTGGGAGGCAGCCGTGAGGAAGGACTTCCGTGGTAGAGACTGCCGCCCTGCAGCGCCACAGAACTTCCGACTCGTCGCTGAACGCAGGGCTGGCTAGGGTAAAGACTGCATGCCCCAGTCTCCCTTGCAGCCAGTGCAGCCGTGTCACCCTATTCTGGTAGATGAGATCGAGGCAGGAACAAAGCCTGCAAATTCTGTGTGATGTGCTGAAGAGCCGGGGTGTGCTCTCTCCCTTCTTCCTTTTGGACCGCTTATGGGCACAGAAGTTTCTGGCTGCTTTGAACCATGACGGCAGAAAGATAGGCTACACGAGGTGGCTGTTTGTAATCAGAAGGGAGGTGTAAAGATGCCCAGCCAAGGGGCTGACGTGAGCTCCTAGGGGTGCAGGGAAGGGGCAGGGTGACGGAGGGGCGCCCCCTGCTGGGACGCAGGGGAGGCGGCAGGTGGAGTGTGAGGGGTGCTCGGCCACCGAAGAGACAGGAGAGCTGGGGTGAGCGCCTGAGAGGGAAGGGGAGGAAGACAGACGGGGTGAGCTAAGGGCCGGGCAGCGTGGACACCGGCTGTGGGGCGCAGCGAGGCGCAGGCGCAGGCGCAGGAAGCGTGTGTGTGTGTGTGTGTGTGTGTGTGTGTGTGAGGGCAGCAGGTGCTGAGAATGTCGAGGGAGGGGGTCAGGGCGGCCGCTGGGACACTCGGGCAACGGCACAGGAGGGTGAGGTGGGACCCGCCGGCAGAAGAGAGCAGGTGGCGCAGCAGAGCCCCGAGGTGCAGGACGACAGGCGTCGGATGGTCGGTGGGCTCAGACCGCTCAGGCTGTGAGCGCCCTCCAGTCTCTGTCTTCGCCCGGCTCAGTCTGGGGTAATTTGGGGGTCACATTTTGACCTGAGAGTAGCCGAGCGTCTGTCCTGGTGAAGCAGACTGACCCCTGCGGGATCGGAACCTGAACCCCGGGCCTCTCCATCTGCAAGTCCGGCAACCAGCTCCAAAGAGCCCAGGGTCTTGCCCCTTCAGTTCCTGGGTGTGGCCCAGGCCCTGTCATCTCCGTGTCTCCCACTAGAGGGCAGCAGAGACCGGCCTAACAAGGGACCGCACTAGGCAGAAAAGCTGGAACTCTGTTCCCAGCAGGCTGTACGTGGGCTTTCTGGGCTCCACCTGCACCTGTGCTCCAGGCACAGCCTTTAGGCTGGCTCTGACCCTGAGAGCCAGGGAAGACTCCTGACGGACCTGCCTTAACCCTGGCCAGGTCCCTCAGCCAGATTTCGCCCGGATCTTCCCTCCTGGAGCTCGGGGGGCGCGGGGGGGGGTTTGATGGCATTTGTAACATCCGTCCTCCTCTTTCCCCGTGCTTGGCAGAGCCCAGCACCGAGTGGGTGCTTAGGAAATGTTTATTGGGTCAGCACCTAGGACAGTGCAGGAAGAGCCTGGCTTTGGAATCAGAGGGAGTTTAAAGTCTGGAGTTGCTGTGTGACCCAAGGCAAGACATTTAACTTCTCTGAGCCTCTGAGCTGCTGGTTGTGTGAAGAAACACCAGTACCTACCTTCTAGGAGTTTCATGAAAATTCAGTGAAATGACACAGGCACGTCCCTGGTACCAGAGGCCAGTTTAACAAAGGGGGCAGGTATTACCATGCAGTTTTGAGGTACGGCTGGAGGAACAGTGGGGATGGAAGACGGTCAGAGAAGGAAGCTGGAGGTTACGCGGCACTTAAATGCCCAGGACAGGGAATTTGATTTTGTCTGTGAAGGGGAGCCCCAAGGAGCTCCTGATCTGCTGACGTGAAGTGAGGCACAGGATGCCCTTTCTCTCCGCAGCCTCACTTAGCAAGATTTTCCAGCAGCAGACAGAAAGACGCGCACACAATTTAGAAACTACTCAAACTTACAGAGGAGTTGTAAGCAGAGCAGCAGGAATATTCACGTCATTTTTTAAAAGCCGGAACCACCTGTTGTGCATTGTAACATCTGCTTTACCCCTTTCTCTCTCATCTCCGTTATTTATTATTTCGGAACTGCCCCAGGGCGAGGCGCGCACATCACCGCGCTTTGCCTCCAAATACTTCAGCACCTGTTTTCAGAAAATAAGGGCGCACTCTTAACCCCGGCCTCCAAGCCATTGTCAGTGCCACCGGATTTAATGTCAGTACCATACTTTTATCAGTTCCTGACCGTTACAATGTTGCAGAATCCAAGAGATCATCGGAGAGACCACTGGGGGAGAAGGAGGGTTTAGTTCCAGGACTTAGATGCACACGGACCCGGCTGAGCTCAGGTGCAAAGTGCTGGGCATCAGAACAAAGGGAAGGTGCCGGTTTCATCCCTCTGGCTGAGGGGATTGGTCGTAGAAGCTGAGGGCGGGGGAGAGAGGGTACAGAAGCGATGAAATGAGCCTTGTGAGAACAGGACCACATAAACTCTGCTCGCAGGATGTAGTTGCCGATCTTATCTGTGCCAGAACAAGAAGTTGCAGCTACAGGGAGGAGAGCGGAAGCTCGAGGGGGATTGCTCTGTAAGTCCTGCCTCCATAAACAGAACAATTATCGCTCAGAAGATGTCCGTGTTCAAGCCGGGCATGGTAGCGCATGCCTGGAATCCCAGCACTCGGGAGGCTGAAGCTCACGGCTCTTGAGTTCGAGCCCAGCCTGGTCTACTTTAGTGAGGTCCTGTCCATGTCCTAATTAAATTTGCATTGGTTGAATGCATTAAGCTTGTGATTATTTGTTATAGCAGGAAGAGAAAATCAATGCCAAGACCTTCATCAGTTCTGATTATTCTAGCTTTGCCAGTTGACCCCCTGACGTCTGTATAAGCATGCTCTCCCTTTAGCACGGGACTCAGTCTTGGATCCCATCTTGCATTTGCTTGTCCTAGTTCTTCAGTTTCCTGTAACTGGCAGCAGTTCTCAGCATTTCTGTGTCTTGTACGACGACATTCCTGAAGACAGTCTCTGCCCCCTCCGTCTTCCGCCCCCAGCTCCATTTTTGCTTGACTGTTTCTCATTCAGGGTCTGTGTGCTGCCCGCACACAGTTAGCTCTGAGTGAGGCGCTGCTGGCTGGGCCCTGCGTATGCACCGTGTCCTTCTCAGGGGACGTCTGGAAGAATTTGGTGCCCATGTATATTTCGGTGGTGATGTTAGTTTTGGTCAACAGGTGTCTTACGGTTTTTTAATGCTGGAGCAACCGACAAGTATCTCACCTGCCCCAACCACCTGCAGCCCTGTGGCGGGAACTGTCGCGGCTCCGCTGGGGACTGGACGCCATGAGACACAGCACTCCTGGTCTCCAGCCCAGAAGACTACACAGCCTCCCCGAAAGCCGGGGCAAGGCTTTTTTGGAAGACAAATCCATCCGCTCGCTCTTGCATTCATCCCACAGATATTTGCTGAGTGTTTAGTGGAGGACAAGGGAGCGCAGTACCTGTCCCTGTGATGCTTAAGATCTACCGGAGAAGGTCACTAATCGAAGGAATGCAGCATCCTGGCACCTAGACGGTGGCTGCTTGGTACGGGGTGGCCTCAGTGAGCCAGTAGTTGCCCCCACAGCCCCACATCTCTGCTTCCCTGGAGGCGTGGCTTTGCCTCTGCTCCTTGAGAGGTGAAGAAACAGCCCTTGGTTCCCGACCAGGTAGCCTTGGGGGTTCTAAGTCCTGATCCTCCCAGGCAGAGATGGGTCGACACATTGGTTTCCTGTCTGTGGGCAGCCGGGGTTGGGCGGGTTCGGAAGGAGCTGGCTCCCCGCCTCCCTGCGGGGCTGTCTCCTCTCCCCATTCTGCTCTGGGGCCTGGGGCTCCCTGCTTGGGCTTGTGGTTATTTAGTGAGCAATAATATTGGATTTACTTTCATCTCTGAATTACATCAAATGTCGCCAGTGACATTTAGCTGACACACAAGGAGGAGACTGGCATTTTTAGACTGTTGGCGTGTTACAGATGTAGAAGCGGGCTGTGTCCGGGCGTCTGGTTTATTGTTAATTAGATGGAGTTGGTGAGGCTCCTTAGTGAGTGGGTGATAAGCCCTTCCATAGCTCCCGCTTCAAACTGACTTCAGATCCCGCCCACAGATCCAGACCCCGCCCACAGGTCCAGACCCGCCCACAGATCCAGACCCCTCCCACAGATCCAGACCCCTCCCACAGATCCACGCGGCCCTGACAGTTTTCCCACTGTGCTGAGAATTTCATTTTGGAAGTTTGGGGAGCAAATGTCAAAGCGAGTTGTTCTCCATCTGTGGATCTCTTTCATATTTCAGTTATGCCCTGACACCTTCCTATCTTTTTCTTTTGCAGCTGAGAGCTAGAATGGGGAAAACAGACACAGTTGGATAGTGACTCACATTAGTTCAGCATTTACATATTTGACAAATACTTGTTGAATGCTTACTGGCTGCTCGCTGATGGTGAGTTCCTTAACCTTTCAGTTTTCTCATCTTGTTGATTGAGATAACAACAATCCTACTGCACGGGGCTTCGGTGAGGCGGATGAATTAAGGCGCCCCAAGTGTTTAGGGGGTGCTGCATACACTAGCATCGCACCCTTTCCTCTCCTGCTGTAGCAGTGTGTGGAGGGGCTGAGAGACACAACCCTCGCCAGTTTATGACCAGCCAGAAGAGAACGGGTCGTCCCTCGCCGGTCTTCACAGACTAGGATGGCAGCAGTGTGGGAGGTTGTGGTTATGGGACCTCAGAGTTCTGTGGTTCCATCCTGAGAAGATACTTGGAGGTCATCGTCTGTACCGTCCATGGCTCCATGATTCTGTGTGAGTCTAAGTGCTGCGAGGTGACGGCAAGTGACGGACCCTGGCCTGTTGTTCCTCACACTGTGCTCTTGCTCTCCCAGCCTGCCCACCACTGACGTGAGGGGTGCGATGGGGGCCCCTGGCTCTGAGTTCACACGGAGTCTCTGTCTCTCTCTGTGTCTCTGCGTCTCTGTCTGTCTGTCTGTCTCTCTCTCTCTGTTTCTGTCTCTCTGTCTGTCTCTATGTGTCCGTGCTTCTGTCTCTGTTTGTCTGTCTGTCTCTCTCTTCTCCAGCTGGTGGAGAGCACCTGAGGACCCGTCACGGGTGAAGCCCATGTGGAAGGAGCCTGGGCCCCTGCAGGAGTGCGGGGAAGGTTGTCCAGCCAGGAGCTAGAGCAAGACATACAGGTCCTCGTGTTAAGCTGCTGAGATTCCAAGCTGATTGATTTGGCAGCTGGCGAGCTTTCCTGGGTGCCGGGTCCTTGGGAGCTGGGAGAGTGAGCGCTCCCAGAGGCTTGGGCCATGGGAAGGTGGGTGGGACCTTTCTGATAGCGCGTCCTCCCTATCTGCTCTTGTGTCTTCTGTGAGCACTGGCTCCTCCCACAGTCCACCCTGAGGCCAGCAGAGCGGGTCCAGGCCTGCCCATTTCTGAGCCAACCCTGGGCAGCAGGAGAGGGGGCAGGGCTGTGGCCATCACAGAGCCTGGGCTTCTCCCTGCAAGCAGTGTGCATTGTTGTTTGGGCGGTAAGGTCGGGTCTAGGCCTGCCCTTCCCTTCCCTTCCCCTTCTCTACTGGGGCAGCCCGCCCAGCATGACCCCCACCCCAGCTGCACAGCCTCCCCTGCCGTGGCACTGTGGTCTGTTCCTTGTCAACGGCAGCTTCTTCTAATTCATGATTAAACCGCACCAGGCAGGGTTGTTTCCAGCTACTGCCAGCTTGCCAAGCAAACGGGCACAGAGATAAGAATCCTGGCCTCTGCCAGGGTCTGGCTGGGCTCAGAATAGTCTGGGACCTGAACTTCCCAAATAGCCTTTGGAACTTCAGCCTCTAGGCTACAAAGGCTGCAGGGGTCAGGGGAGGGGCGGTGGAAATCCTGTCCTCTTTGTGGAAAAGTCCCTCCTTCTCTCCATGAGGCAAACCACAGCTCCTAAGCTGCCTCCTCTAGGTTGTCTTCCTTGATTCGCTCTGGCAGAGGTGCTGCCCCTTCCTCCGTGCCTCAGTGGCCTCACATGTCCAATCACAGGGTCATGGCGAGGACTAAATGAGACAGCACAGGACACACAGCTTGCTCAGAGTGGGTGGCAGCTGTGGAGGGTGCTGGTGTTGGGGTCCAGACGGGCCTGCAGGGTTCCAGTTTGCATGAGGTGCTCTGGCCTTCTGGGGGAAAGGCCACAGAGAAAAACGAGCCCCAGCATATTGATATTAAGGGCTGAGCTGATGGAAGGGGGACAGGCCTGGCCTGTAACCCGGGAAGGCATCGGAGGGGAGCAGCTGGCTTCATCGTCTGTCTTGAGAGGAGAGAGAGGCGCTGCTCAGCCAGAAGCCAGACTGTCCTGGGTACCTCAAAAGACTGGGATGCGAACTGAAGCAACTTGGAAGCCACTTTCCTTCTTTTTTTGAGACAGGATCTCACTATGTCATTCAGACTGGCCTTGAACTCTCTGCTGTATAGCCCAGGCTGGCTTCAAACTCTGATCCTCCTGCCTCAGCCTCCTGCGTGCTGGGATTACAGGTGTGTACCACTGGCTTACCTTTAAAGAAGCTGATATTCAGAGTGTGCCTCCCTTCTTCACAGTCATGTAGCCATTCACCAGCAGGCCTGAGGTTGGAACTGCGGTCTGAGAGACTTAGTTGTTTCAGGTCTTTCCTTTGATCTGGGGCAGGGCCCAAGGGTTTGGGCAACAGCTGCAGGGGCGGAGAACCCCAAGTGGCCTCCTGGCTGGCAGTGCTGGTAAAGGCAGCTGGCAAGCCCTGAATGCCACTGAGCAGAAGTCACGTGCTCCCCTGGGACCAGGACGAGGAGCCTGGGGCCTCTTGGCCTCATCATCCCTGGCCAGGAGATGGCTGTCCCCTCCAGCTGGCCCAGCGGGGAAGCCGGCAGCATCGCATGCGTGCTGCTCCCCATGTGTGCAGGGCCCAGTACACTGCGCTTTTGCTCTCTGTAAATAACAGGATAAAAGGCAGGCGCTGCCTCTCACAGTTCTGCTTCCAACTAAAGATGTTCAGATCCAAATGGATTCTACCCGCGCAGCCATCTACACAGCACACCTTTGTGGCTGTATCATGTCCTTCCCGGCTCGGGCAGGTGGCGGGGAAGAGGCGCCACACTGGGCGGAGGTGGCTTTTCATGCCGTTATTTTTAGGACACCCAGGAGGGCCTTGGAGATTTGAGCTCGTGTGAATGTTCCAGGGGGAAGTTTTCCGGGTTGGCTATGATCTCTAAAAATGGAAAGAGGCTAGAGGAGGTAGTGCCCCTTTAACGGCAGAGTCTGAGATAAAAGGCTGCAATATTTATGTCACCTTTTTAGCCTGAGTTTTACAGGCATGGAATTTAGCATCCGTCTTCCATTATTTGTTGTCAACCTCGTGGCTGCTCCAGGTTATGCCGCTGTGAGAATGTGCAGCAGTGTGATTTCTCTTGTTTACAGGAGTCCTCTCCAGCATGTGTGTGAGGCCCGGCCCAGCCTGTTGGTAGCTGGCTCAGACATCTGTGTGTTAGAAGTACCTCCCTGGCACAGAGCTTTTCCCTTGTCCCTTTGTTGTGGCTAAGTCATAAGATTTGTGGACCACCCGACTCTGATTAATAGGGAGCTCATAAGTAAGTTCAGGTCATGGAACTTAGGAGGCACCTGTCTCAGAGGGGATTGTGGGGTCACCCTGCCCAGTTTAAGGGCAACTGCAGGGAGCAGGGCAGGCGCACTTTCCAGTGAGGGACAACTGAGTTGCCATTTCTTTTTTTTTTTTTTTTTTTTTTGCGGTACTGGGGATCGAACTCAGGACCCTGCGCTTGCTAGGTAAACGCTTATTCCACTGAGCTACATCCCCAGCCCCTGAGTTGCCATTTCTGATCTAGCTCTTTTCTGTGAGGCTGAGAGCATCATTTACCTCTTGGAACTCCAGCTTTCTTATCTGCGGGCCTGGTACGAGTCCTTGCCTTACAGGGGTGAAAGGCAGTAGGGAATACGAAGCTCCAGCGTCCAGTGGGTGCTACACGAAAGCTGGGTTTCAGCCCCTTTGGTATAGCTGGCCTTTCTCTTTGGTTTATTGTATTCCTATACTTTCTTTCTCCATGTTAAGCCTTGGGCTGAGACCAAAGACTCTGGAGGTAAGCGACTTGGGAGTCCTGTTTTCTGTCAAACATCTGACATTTTTGAGGTCCAGAATGTTGTGGCACAGACTGCTTTTTTTCTCTGGTGCTGGAGATTGAACAAGGGTCCTATGCATGCTAGGCTAGCACTCTGTCTCTGTCTTAATCACTTTTTTATTGCTGGCACAAAATACATGATACCCACAACTTGAAGACAGGTTATAGTCTAGCTGTAGATAATCCCCAGGAGCCTCATGTGTTCAGAAGTGGGGCTTTGGGAGGCGAGCAGGTTATGGGGCACTAGAGCTGACTTGCTGTTAATTAAGAGGTGGCCCCTGGTCTGGAGAGGTGGATGGCTGAAGGGATGACCTGGAAGGGTGTACCTCCCTCCCTTCTTTCTCTCAACTTCCTGGCTGCTATGATGCCAGCAGCTTTCCTCTTGAGGAAAAAGGGTCTTGATACCAGACCCTTCTAGTATTTGTGCCTCAGAGCTGCCCACCATGAACTGTAACTGTGAGCCAAAATATCTCTCCTCCTTTAAGCTGTGGGTGTCGGGGATTGTGTCCCAGCAACAAAGAAAGCGACTGAGACAGACTTTGGTACCAGAGAAGTCATTGCTAGAGCTATATGTGACCATGTGGTTGAAAAGCCTTTGATACTGGCTCAAGGAAGGAGTTTGGAAAGGCTTGGAGATAGCGGCTAGAGAATCTCTGGAATACTGTAAGGCAAGCTTGATAAAGGGTTCTGGTTGGAGATCAAGGGACCAGAATGCTCATGAAAATACAAACAATAAAAGACTCGGAGGTTTCAGTCAGCAATAAGGACTCTATTGGCAGTTGGACTTGAGGCCATGTGTGTTTTTCTCTGGCAGAAAATTTGTCTACATTTTGCTCATATCCTGAGACTTTGAGATTAAGGGAGATGAGATTAAGGGTGGTGGACTAATTAATCTGGCAGAGGAAATTTTAAGACAATTCAGTGTCCAGACTGTAGCATAGGTATTTTTGCTGCCTTTAGTGAGATTTTACTGACAACCAGGAGCAAAAAGCTCATTTGAAAAGTTTTCAGTTTCCCCAGAAAAGAAGTACCTGCAATGTTGGGGCAGACATGGTTTGGTTATTGAGAAGACTAGCATTAAAAAGAAACCAAGTACTTTGCAGCAGGACTACAGAAAAGATGCTTTGAGGGCATTTTAGAAATACCCTGTTTTAAACTGGGTTTGGTGGCACATGCCTCTAATCCCAGCACTCAGGAAGCTGAGACAGGAGGAGTGCCATGAGTTTGAGGCCAGCCTGGGCTATGTAGTGAGTTCCAGCCCAGTCTGGAACCATATAGCAAAACCATGTCTCAAAAAACAAAAACAAAACAGCCAAACAAAGAAATATCTACCCTTTACAGGCCCAGGGATGCAAGAGTGAAAGACTTTGCTTTGGGAAGAAAGCCCTAGGCCTGCTGAAGAAGAGAAGTCAAGGAAGCTGGTTTGCTGAGATTTGGTTCACAATGCTCAGCTATCCTGGCACTTGGAGCCCTCTGCAGCCATGATGTGAGGGGGTCTGGTTGCTGGTTAAGTTGGCAGAAATACTTGTTATCATCTATGTGGTGCTGTTTTTATGGTGCGCAAAATGCAAGAGCTTTGGGGTCAAGGAGATGTCCACTCGGGTATCAGAAGGACAAGAAGGAGGCCAGGCAGTGAGTCCCTGCCAGATAGGGCAGTGTTTAAAGCTGTGAGAATGATGATAAAATTGCTGTGGGGATCTCAAGATGTTGGGGGAGCTGGGATATGAATATCTGCTGAGGAAAGCTGCAGGAGGTAAATGAAGCCAGCCCAAGAGAGAAGTCATGACGGATGCATCTGGCACTACCATAGGGAAGGGGCTACCCAATCCCTTTGGAGTTCAGATCTTGCCACCATCTATCCCAGGTTCTGGACACGGAACTATGAGATTTAACGTTTGCCCTGACGGATTTCAGTCTTACTTTGGTTCTATTCCTTTCTACCTCTCTATTCTGCCCTTTCAAATGGCAGTGTTTATCCTGTACCGCTGTATGCTGGCAGTGTTTAACTTACTTTTTGATTTTTGTGGGGGCTCACAGCTGAGGGTTGGTCTTGAATCTTGCAAGAGACTTTGGACTTGAACTTTTCAGCTTTGCTGGAAGTGGTAAAACTTTGGTGACTCTTCAGGATGGACTAAATAGATTTTACATAAAGAGGTGTGCACGAGCCTTTCGGGAGCCAGGGGCAGAAAGCAGTGGTTTGGGAAAGAATGACTTCCTGGACCCTACGTGCTCGGAGGTGGGGCTGTGGAAGGTGACAGGGTTATGGGAGCAGCATAGCCAACTTGCTGTTAGGGGTGGGGCCTGGCTGGAAGGGGCGGGTCACCGGGGTGGGGCCTGGAGGGCTGCATCTCTCCTTCCAGCTCCGTCCTTCTCCCCTTGCTTCCTGGCCACTCTGATTTGTGCAGTTTTCCTCTGCCAGGCCCTGCCACGGCGCTGCTTCCACCTTGGAGCCAGCTGACCGTGGTCTGTAAATGTGAGTGGAAATAAACCTCCCCTTGAAATGGTGGTTGTCAGGTGTTGTGTCTCCACAATGAGAAAGTGACTAAGACAAGAGTTTTCTCTTAGCTCATGGTTTTTAGAGGATTCAGTCCTCTGGCTCCAGGGCAGGAAGGAAATGGTGGAAGGGTATGGCAGAGGAAAGCTTTCGGGTCATTGCGGCCAGGAAGCAGAGAGAGAGAGAGAGAGAGAGAGAGAGAGAGAGAGAGAGAGGAGAGATCCCCAGCGATCCACCACTTCCCTCCAGGCCCTGCCTCCGAACAGCAGATGTAATTATGAATGCATCAGCAGATGAATCCACCGAGGAGCACAGCACCCATGTGATACAATCACCTTCCAGAAGCCCCACCTCTGAGCACATAAAACTTTTGGGGCACATTCTAGGTCTAAGCCATAATAGCCACTGAGCTACACCCCCAACCCCAGACTGTTTTCTGGTATAAATAATCCTTCAGCTATAGATGAAAATTTCAAAGTGTTAGTGCTTGTTCCTTGGCTCACAGTAGCCCTCAGAAGCCATCTGTGGGAGGCTGTAGGCCGAAGAACTGACAATCAATGTCCTTCATCCGGGGGCTTCCTCTTTCAAATGAGCATGGACCACCTACTCGGCCAGTCCGAGTAACTTCTGGAACTTGGAGAGCTCTTCTGTTTCCTCCAGTACAGTTTCTGCACACGTGACAAGAATATGCTGAGCACGGTGGGGCTGTCTGGGAGGTCAGAAGCTTCGCAGAGGAAGGGACATTTCAGCTGAGTTTTGAAGAAGAACAGGAGAGCTCGAAAAGGAGGAGGAGGAAAAGTATGCTCAGGTCAACAGCCTGTCAAAGGCAGAGAGAAGCAGCGGAGTTGAGCATCAGTGTTCCCCAAGTGAAGGCTCCCAGTGCTGAGCAGCAGCTCCGCGTCTTCCGGGTGGGCAGCCCACATGTTGCTCAGCTGGGTCCCAGTGCCAGTGAGCACTAGGAAGCACTTGGTGTGTGCCTGACACCGCAGGGACATCACGTACATTCACTCTAGTCTCCATCTGTGAGGTAGCCACAGTCTAGCTATTGCAGGTGAGGCCAGAAACTTAACTAAAGGTCACAACAAAGCTACTCATGAGACCCCTACACTCTCTGCTTTCCCCTCTGGTAAGGCCAATTTCAGTGCACTCTCTTATTTGGTGTCTACCACAAGAGAAGTGTGCTGCCCACAGACTTATGTGGTAAAGCCAGAATGAGCCACTAATTTGGAAATCATTGTTCAGCTGGGACGGTGACAGGCGAGGAAGAAGAACTGCATGCAGCCACAACATGGAAAATTAGGGGTGGGTGGCTAACATTAAGTGGCATTACTCACATCTCAGACCTGACTGCTACACCTGTTTCTCTTCCTGTTTTCTCCCTTTGTTCTCCCCTCTGACCTTGAAGAGAGCTGGTCACAGGTGGGAGGAAGCTGAGAGAGTCCCATGCCCCTCACGCTCTTCCAGCCAGCCTGCACTGGGAGGCAGGACTGACTCCCTAGTGCAGGAGACCCTGCGATCTCCCCCTTCCTCCCAAAATTGGTCTACTTCTGAGGCTTTGTTATGGTTTGTGTCTGCATGTCCCCCCACAGCCTCATGCAGGCATGGAGATGGGCTTCTAGAGTTTGTGACTGATTCATGTCCAACGGTAGGATGATGGGTGTGAGCGCGACACCCGCCCTGGGACCGGTAGCCGGCGTACAACAGAAGGGAGGGAAAGAGGCCTGCTCTCCCTCCCCTTTGGCTCTTGCTGCTTTTGGTGTCTTCCGTTGCGATGAACTGTTGCTGCTCTGCTAGGCCATCTTGCCTTGGAGCCAGCTGATTACAGACTAAAAGCTCCACAAACTGTGAGCTAAATAAACCTTTCCTTCCCTCATATTGGGCATCAGGTATGTTGTCTCAGGAATGAGAGAAAAGTAACTAACACAGGCTTAATTTTTAAACATTTCCCCCCTCCCTTGTTGAAGGCCTCGGAGATCAGGAGGTTTGTCAGCAGGGCTAGTGGGATGCTGGGTGGGAGTGGGAAAGAGGAAGGAGAGGAGGAAGGAATGAGAGAGAGGGAGGGAACGAGAGGAGGGGGAGGTCAGGTGGATCACGGACTCCTTCTTGGCTCTGAAGCACCTCTTGTTCCTGCCACCTGGGCTTAGAAGGTGCAGGTTTTCCTCCTGGACACCAAACCACCAGCGCCCTGGGAAATGCCTGCTGCCAACCTGGGAATCTACACATGGCATTGCCCAGTGCTGGAGGCACTCTGTGACTGTGCTGGGGAAGACTGAGTGGAGACGAGATGCTCACAGGAAGGGGCTGGGGCGGTCTCAGCCAGGCTGGGTGAGGCTCAGTCACGGATTCTAGAGGTGGAAGCCCAGAGCAGGGTGGGTTGTGCCCTGGTAGAGCTGCGTCCATATCGTAGCTCCTGCCATTCCCCCGTGGCGTGACCTGGACACGTTACAAAACCTCTCTGGACCTCAGCTTCCTTAATGGCTGTTGTGAGGCTTACATACCATAAATTACACAGGGAACCTGGCACATACAAGTTCCTCCCTTTCTGTCTACGAGGAGATAACCACTCATGTGGCTCTGAGCACGTGACACCACATCGCCAAGTCTTAATTTTCTGTAAGATGGAGAAATAATAGACTGCATTTTTTTTTGAGACAGGGTCTTGCTACATAGTTCAGGCTGTATTTGAACTCACTAGGTAGCCAGGTTGGCCCCTAATGTGCAGAGATCCTCTTGCCTCAGCCTCCTGAGTGCTAGAGTTACAGGTGTGCACCACCATGCCAGGCAATAAACTACATCTTCTACCTCACAGAGTCAGTTCCTGACATGAGGGACATCTGAAATCTATCTACATAAAGACTACAAAGAGGTGAACCGACTGGGTATGGGCATGGAACAGCTCCCCATTTATTTAGTTCCTTTGGTTTCTTTTATCAGAATTTTGTAGTTTTCCTCCTCATACAGATATTTTACATCATTTGTTGCAATTATTTTGTCACGTGGATTTCCTTTTTGGGAGGTATGAACGTAAAGGGTAATGCACTTCTGTTTCAAATTCCATTTGATTAACTTTTGTATGTTAATCATATATCCTGCAACCTTGCTATAATTATTTATTAATTCCAGGATAAGTTAAATAAATGTTTTAGGTTGTTTCGATTTGTCAGTGTTTTAGGTTTCATCACATAGATAATCATGTCATCTAATGGCCAGCTTTATTCCTTCCTTACCGGCCTTCTGCTGTTATTTCCTTTTATTTTGGCAGCTCGCATTGCCTACGTGATGTCGAAAGGGGTGAGGGTGACAGCGGACATCCTTATCTCGTTCTTGATCTTAGCAGGCAAAGCTCTAGTTTCTTACCATTAAGTATGACGTCACTTGTAGGATTTTTACAAATGTTCTTTATCCAGTTGAAGAAGTTCTCCTCTATTCTTAGTTTGCAGAGAGGTTTTTAAACTCACACACAGGTGCTGGATTTTGTCCAATGCTTTTACTGCCTCTGGGACTATGATCACGTGACCTTTTTCTTTTGTCTGTTGATGAATAGATTACACTACTTGACTTTCACTTATTCTACAGCGCATAGATGAGCACTTTTGTGTGCTCGGTGGCATTCTTGGTGTAAGCAAGTCAGGGGGGCCCTGGTAATGCTTAGGGACAACAGGCAGAC
Organism: Dinomys branickii; assembly: GCA_004027595.1. Classification (NCBI taxonomy): domain Eukaryota; kingdom Metazoa; phylum Chordata; class Mammalia; order Rodentia; family Dinomyidae; genus Dinomys; species Dinomys branickii. Next base: position 69,369 of record PVLD010002316.1, on the reverse strand, counting down.
TGACAAGGTCACTGCAGATTGGAGGTTTGAAAGGCGGCAGGGAGAAGACACCTGTCCTGGGGCTGATCACTCCCGGCCCTGACATAGGACTTGATTCTGTTATCGCATGTAAACCTTACCCTAGCCTCAGCTACATAAATATCCCTTCCTACGGATGAGAAGACTGAGGCTGAGAGGTCTGAGGCAGTGGCAGGAACCCATCAAGCCCAGGACTTTAGACACTAAGTGCCCTTTTGGTGGTGTCTTTGTGAAGAAAACAAAAGCAAAAACCTCAACGCTTTATCTCTTAGAAACAAGGAGATAAACTGGCAGCTCCCAAGAGTGGTGCAGTCTTAAAAACGCTTCTCTCCCTAAGTGGGTCCCTAAGTGACTCCTCCGAGTCCTTGTCTAGGCCGCCTCCCACTTCTCTGTGCCCATCTCTCAGGGCCCAGCGCCAACTCCTCAGGAAACTTTCTCGGGGGGGCGGGAGGGGCCCCTACCCTGGCAGTTCTGGAAATGCCTTCCAGAGAGGGTAGGACCCCCAGCAGGAAAGGGGGTGGCCCTGGGTCCAAAGGCCGGTTTCCTCCGACCCGAGGAAGGGCGCCTCCTCTCTGGTCCCCAGCTCCTCTCTGCGCCCCACCTGCCGGCCTCATTTCTGCAGCTGCCAGCTGTGCGCTGCCTTTTGGGAGGCTGATTCAGCTCCTCCGCCCAGCGCCTCAGATTTCCTTCTGGGAGGAGAGTGGTTTTTTTTTTCCTTCTTCCCAGCGATGACTCTATTCCTGCGGCCATAGATTACTCCCGACACCTAATTACTGTATATCATCACGCCATAAAATGATGATCGGAGGTGTCACCGTCCCAAATTTGTGCTCATAAAATACGTGTTCTTTTTGTTTTCCTCCTCTGCATTTGTCTGGGAGAAAAGACAGGCAAATTTATTCCAACTTTTTAGAGGAACTTTAAAGCTCAGGCACAGAAGAGCTTTAGAGGTGGGTGGTTTTAAAAATATCCTGCAGAGGCCTCAGCCTAGCCGAATGTGTGTGTGTGTGTGTGTGTGTGTGTGTGTGTGTGTGTGTGTGTGTGGCCCGAGGAGAGCGAAGACCTTGGTGACAACACTGTCTCCTTCCAACCCACACTTCAGGCCCCGCCTGAAACTTCTCTGTCCCCCTTTTCACCTTGAGCTTCCTCGCTTTCCTTGCTGCTCCCATGGGCCTTCTCCGGGAGCCAGGGACTGTGATAGAAAACTGGGTTTTAAATCTTCCCTCCAAAGCGGGCCAGCCCCTGACCTTGGCTGCATTATGGCACCTCCGGAGGGTTGGTTTCTTCACACGTAAAGTGGGCACTGATTAATGTTACCTGTAACTCACACAGCTGCTGTGAAATGAAAAAGCAGTCAGCCAGTTGCTGTGGAATGCCTGTAAGTCCTGCTACTCCAGAGGCTGAGGCAGGAGGATCGAAAGTTGGAGCCCAGCCTAGCCAACTTGCTAAGACCTTGTCTCAAGAATAAAAAATAAGAGGGGCTGGGGATGTAGCTTAGTGGGAAGGCCCTGGGTTCAACCCTCAGGAACCACAAAAAAAATAAAATAACTGTAGGGGTAAAGCATCTGCTGACGCACAGAGGGCTGCTTCTCTTCCCTCCGCGGCTGCTTACCTGTTCTCCCTCAGAGGGCCCTGAAATCCCGGACTCTGGCCCACACTCCCCTTCTAGCTGGCTCAGGCTGCAGTCAGGAGCCACGAGGGTGGTTAAACTGGTTGGCACCGGGACCTGGTGACAGAGAGGCTCCCCGCAGTCCTCCACGAGGCATGGACAAGCACATTTTGAAAAAATAATCTCATTCCTGCCTTGGAATGGGGAGTTCAGGACTTCTGGGTGGTTGTGGTGTGAATGGTTGCTGCAGAGAGGCCCTTATCCCTTCCTGCTTGACCAGAACCTCAGTGCTCAAGGCTTGACTGACTCAGCAGCACCTTTTCTGTCTTGTTCTCTCCTACCCTGGGGTCTCTTCTTACTAGACAGCTACCAGGGCATGTGAGTCTGAGCCACCCCTGGCTTAAACTCTGCCTCTTAGAGCATGCTGGATGTTTCTCAGGGTTATCTAGGGTCAGACTGCCCTCTGGCAGCTTTTCCCTGGCAGTGGCTGGGTCCTGCTCACTGCCATAGCCAAGGGCCCAGTGCAGTGCCTGGCATGCTGTAGGTGCTTAGTAAGTAGAGTAACGTTTATCTCATCTTTACTCTGTGCTAGGCTCCATTCTGTCAGGCAGGCACATATTCCACTGAGCTATGTCCCTAGCCCCCCAGGCTCCATTCTGAACACTATATATATATATAATGTGCAGTTAGGTCCTACTCCCAACTTAGCACCTGTATTAGTTTCATCACTGGGACAAAATACCCAACCACCAGAACTTAAAGAGAGGTTTATTCTGGCTCATGGTTTTAGAGGGTTTAGTTTATGTCTGGCTGGCTCCAAGGCAGAAGTGCCGTGGTGGAAAGGCATGATGGTGGAAATCTGCTCACCCTAGTATGGCCAATAAGCAGAGGGAGGAAGGGAAAAGCAGCAGACAGGCACACACTTTCCCAAGGCCAGATTCTCAGTGACTCACCTCCAGCCAGGCCCCACCTCCTGACAGCACATTTTGCCAAGAACTCATCACTGGAGCAAATCCTGGATGAAAATGGCACCGCATGACGCGAAGGCCTTGCTAATGCCAGGCCTCTGAACACGTTTCCAGGTCATTTTATAGCTGAACTATAACAGTGGCAAAAACTGATGCGCAGAAGTTAGCATCAGTAACTTGCCTAAGGTCACACAACTGAGGAGGGCCAGGGGCAGGGCCAGGATTCAAACCGAGGGAATCCACGAGCTTAACCAAGCTGCTCCACAGTTCTTTCTGAAGACTCATTTGAGGACCTGGCTTTCTAAGTGAAGCACCCTAGTGGTTTCTGGCGTTCTGAAGCCTGCAGCTGAGAAAAATATTCAGGACTTTTTTCCAGTGCGTCCAAGCCGGAGCTGGAGCCCTGTTTCCTTAGTGAGCAGTCCCAGGCCAGGGCCTTTGGCGGGGAGCTCCTTGGCCGTCCCGGCGCAGTGTCCCCCTTCGGCCGGCAGGGGTCGGCCGCAGCCGCTGTTGGGACCCTACAGATGCCTGTGAGGCACGCGAAGGACGCTTGGAGGTCACACCCCAAAGGTGGACTGAGCCGGGACGCGACAGGGGCCGCCCAAGGCCTACCAGGGGCCCGTGCCCATGGAGCTCGCTTCCCTTGTCCTTGACTCTTCCCTAAATCCGAAGCCAATTCGAGGAGTTCTAGACACCCAGAGCTCGGGGACCCTCCGGAGTGTCCCACAGGAAGTGGCTTCCAGTCCTGGGGTGCCACTACCATGCTGCATGACCTTTTGCAACACCTGTCCTTGCAGGGGACGTATCCGGTGGCTGTGTGAAGGGCACCTCTTTCCAGACTGCCCAGGCTTAGGGTGATCGCATGCTGCTGGGCCAGGTCCGAGGCTTCCCGCAAGGCGGCGGGTGGCGGAGTCCCAAACCTTTCCGGAGCTCGGAGCTGCCGGCTGGAGCGCAGCACCCGGCGCCCGGCAGGGGGCGCTGTGGCTCCGCGCGTGGCTTCCCTGTGTGCCCTCCCAAGGACGGCGTGGACGCGGCGGGCGGCTAGGGCAGCGGCCGGCCGAGGTCCTGCCGCGCCCACACTATGGTTGCGGGCCGACGTCGGCGACACCTGGGGTGTCAAAGAGGGGAGCGCAAGTCACTCGAAGCCCCGCTGGCCTTAGCGGACTCCGTGTTCTTCCCGTGTGGTGGGGTTGGGGGCTCCCGATCTAGCGCTGGGGTCCAGGCTTCGCCCTGTGACCTTGAGAGGTCACTGCCCCTTCTGCGCCTCTGTGATCTGTGCGTGCAATGGGGGTTTCTTGAGATACTCCTGTGAAAAAGCTTTTGGAAATCTGAAGCCTGGGCCAGATGCAAATTGGAAGGTTTTCGTTGAAGCGCAGACATCCTCAGCCTCACCCGGCCCATCTGCCCCGCTCCACACTCCAGCGGCAGCCATGTTAGTGGTTTTTACCTGTACTTTCTGCGTTTTACCTACGTATTTCAAAGTAATACGCTTATACTGCTATTTCCCAATTTACCAACGTTGTCTATTGTCTTCCTGTTGGAATAAATAAGGAATTAGCTGTCTTCCAGCCCCTCCCCCTGCTAGTGTATCTGCAGCACTATTTTTAGGTAACTTGATGGTCAGCATTTCTAGTAAGAAAAATACAGCTATTCCGTTCGCCCAAAGCTCTAGCAGAACTGCCCCCACCACCTTACAAAAGCTCTGTCCTCTTCCTGTGCTGCCTCGGGCTTCCTTTCCCGGCTGGGCTGCCCCATACCCTGTGTGACCCAGATGTCTCCTGGGTCCCCTCTCCAAGGCTTGGTCCTCTGCCTCTGTTGGTTTGCGGTTTTCTTTTGGACACGTCAGTTGCTTCCTAAGAAAGCAGAGGTGGGGAATTTTCCTCTGAGGATTTATCTGTATTCTGCCTGGGTGCTTGAGAGATAACTCAGCTTAGTACAGACTCTGGGCTGGGAATCACTGTCCTTCAGCACTGGCCGCTCTGCTTCCCTGCCTTCCGCATCTACAGATGCTTCAATGCCTGCTGACTCGTGTTCCTTTTTATGTGGAGCTTTGCACTCTCTGGACGTTTTTGCAGCTCTCCTCTTATCTTCAGAATTCTGCAATTTCACAGCACATATGATGTGCCGGCCGCAGTCACTCATTGGGCCACGCCCTAGGGGTCCTTTTTAATATGGATTGATGTGCCCTTCAGTTCTCTGAAACTTTCCTTGTTCTTTAAAAATCTTCTCTCTGTTGGCTTGCTAAAACTCTGAGGAGTTGGAACTTGGAAGCTTACCCCCCCAGGATTCTGGACTTCTGTTACCTTTGTAGACTGTTTCCTTGAATTTATGTTCCAGCCCTATTGAAATTTTTATGTCGGTCATCATAGTTTTAATTAATGAGAATTTTTGTTTATTCTGTTCTTTTTTCTTCCCGGACACAGACAGTATCTCTGAAGATATTGGTGATTTCCCATTGTCTGATGCATCTCTGTTGCCTCCAGTTTCCCAGTGTCCTTTGGTGCATGGTGGTCTCTTCTCCTGTTGGGGCTGTCCCGTCTGCGGTGGGCTGGGGCTCTTGTCCGTATTTAAGGAGAAGAGTCCAGGAAGTTGACAGTGTTGGGTGTCCTATGACTGCAGGTGGAGCTGATTTTTCTCTGGGTGGACTGGGCAGGTGGTTGAGGGGGCCACAGATATCAAGGGAACTCTTTTCCCTGGGACTGCTTTATTTCTGCACCAAGACAGGAAGGTATGGTTAATAAGGGGACATATTTTGGAACTGGACTATCTGGATTTGAATCCCAGCTCTGTCACTTACTGTCTGTACAAACTTAGACAAGTCACTGGAGCCCTGTGCCTCAGTTTCCCATCTGTAAATGAGACCTAACAAGAACACTGCTGCATGGGTTGCTGAACCTATGTAGATCCTCCTTGGTTTGCAATGAGGATATGTCCCAACATCCCTTCATAGACTGGAGGTATCATAAAAAAAGAACACGTTTAACATGCCTAATGTACTGAAAGTCATTAATACCACAACACTTATTAGGGTGCTGGTTGGTTTTGGTCCTGATTTATTGGCTGACTGGGAGCTGGGCTTCCTGCACAGCATAGAGAGGGAAGTGGAGGTATCCCCGGTCACAATCTTACTCCCGCTTGAGGTATGGCTTTTATCAGATGTGTGTCATGGTTGCAGCATCATAAAGCTGGAAAATTGTAAACTGGACCACTGTAAGTTGGGGCGCATGTATATATGAAGCTCTTAACCTGATGTCTAATGATAGCTCACTGCCACATTCTTTATAGAGGTGAGGGAGGTGGAGGTTGCCTTTGGTCTCACGGGCAACCCTTCTGCAAGTCTTATCTCACTCAAGAGAAACCAGTGCAGGGTTGGCTAAGCAAAACTGTTTTATTTTGGAAATCATTTCAGAAATGGGATGAGCAACACAAACATTTTTTAAACTCACAAATATAGATGGCTGTTCCCTTTTCTTGAGCATGTTCCTGTTAACTGAAGTTCTGTAAGGCCTTGCGCAACTCTCAGTACGCATAACATTGTCTGCCATTTCTAGATTGAGTTTCTTTATACTGCAGCTAAGACTCAAAGCACTTACGGAACAATCCAAATGCAGACTCCTAGATTGATGTGATTTCCTCCCACTCGTTTACAATTTCTCATCTGTAACTTCTCTAAGCTTAAAAAAAATAATGATCTGCCTTTGTTGAATCTTTCAAGGCATTCAGCTTAGTTTTCATAAAACAGCTCCCATTTTACAATCATATTTTGTTGGCTTATTAATATTAAATTGAATCATATAATTATAAAAGCAAGTACAACGGGAACAAACAGGTGTGGGAATGAGCAGTTGTTTCTGGGAAAGGAGAGAGATTACCTGGAGATGTGTGTGGCAGTCTACCTGCCAAGCGTTCAGCCCGTGAGGTCCGTGGGGCTGGCTGAGGGTGCGGATTCAGGCGCGGGGCCCGGCGAAGCTTCTGTGGTATTGTGGCTTCTTTTACCCTGTGCAGTCTCTCCACGCCCTCAGCCACGGTCATTTCACAGAAACGCGTTGAGTTCTTTCATCCATTAAGGGCTTCCTCTCTTCCTCTCCTTGTGAATTTATGTCTTCTGCTTTCCTTCCTGTCACTCTAAGGGGAGGGAGCACAGGGAAGGTGAGCGTTAAAGTGTCAGCGGCCATTTCAGCCAGACCATTCTCTTTTTTTGAGGCTGCCAATCCACAGCAAACAGCAGAGCCCGCAACCATTGCCACAAGGGTCACACCTCCGTAACTGACAGAAGCAAGTTACAAAGTCAGGTCTGCCGAAGGCTGTGGTGGGTACTGTGGTGCTTTTTCCAGCTCCCCTCTCTCGGCTGGACACACGCTCTCCCAGCTGCAGAGGACGTTGGCTTTTGGGGGCTCCTACACTTTGCCTTGGTCATGGGAATGACCTCTCCCTAGCATCTGCCTGCTCTCAGCAGATGGCCATCGCCACTGACTGACCGGTGCAGGGATGGAGAAGCCCAGTACGCTCCCCTCAGTTAGACAGTGCTGAGGGGCCAACCCAGCTGCAGAGCTCCTTGCAGGATCAGCCAAGATATTGGCTGTAATTCAGAGTGGGTCATGTCTTTTTGTCCACTTGTGGGTGTAACTCCAAACACCACCCTCCAACATACCATCTGCAAACCACTCTGCTTCAGAGTGTGTTTCTAGGAAGCCCAAAATCAGCAGACGCCAGGGTCCCTCCGTTTTTGGCTACCTCTTCAGGTACCCGAGTTCCCAGGCCAGCTTGGAGCAAGGCTTTTCAGCAAAGAGGAAGACCGGGCTGCGGGCACTCAGGAACCACCTCAGGATGACAGCCCTGTGGGAGGGTCAGGAATGGCACGGACCCAGGTGTGGTTGGAGGGAGAGAGGGGTGGGCAGATAGTGTGGTGGGTGTTGAGGCTGAGACAGGAGTCTGCACATCTAGTTCCAGTGGGACTGGCCACCAGCGGGGAGTTCTCCCTGGGTTCAGCACGGGGAGGGAAGGGTGAAGGCTGTGTGTGAGACAGATGAACCTGACCTCAAGATGGACTGCAGGCTGCTGGGTAGGGTGTGGGTGGGCAGAGAGCTGGCTAGTATAGTGGTTCACGAGAGAGAGGAAGAGGCCTGGGCTAGGCGGTAAGGACACAGACATGCCTCTTAGTGACTGCCCACTCTCCACCCAGCACCCCAGGGCCTAGCGCGCTCATCTTTTTCTGTACTTTCTGGCCACACAATGAACTAATTTATTATGTTTCCACTCCGCCTCTTGTTCATTTCCTCATAATGACTCTGAGACACAGTACCTGACACCTACAACCTAAAGGAAAAGGGTTTATTTGGCTCCAGGCTTAGAGGTTTCTGCTTATAGTTGTGTCTCTCCACACCAGGACAGCATGGCTCAGGAGCGAGGCTGAGAGGCCGCTCCCGCCACAGAGGAGGGAGGCAGAGGGAGCGACAGGGAGGCGCTGTGGAGCGAGACAGACTCTTCCAGGTTGCTCCTCCAATGACCAGCCTCTTCCAGTCAGTCCCCACTGCCTAACAGCAGGTCCGCAGTGCAGTCCCTTCCCAAAGCCCCTGAGCACAGGAAGCTTTGGAGGCGTTTCAGATCTGCGTCCTAACACTTCCACTGCAGTACAAGCCCCGCACGGTGCTGCTTTAGTCAGCTTTGCTGATATACATACCATCCAGGAGCAAGGACTGCTCAGCAGCTAGAAAATCCCATTTGCTTGCATGTTGTGCGTGATGTGTGTGACTGCCGGCCCCGCCTTTCAGCTGAGGAATCGGAGGGGCACAGTGTACCGGGGTCGCCTGGCCGATGGGTGCGGGCTGGGCTCAACTTCAGCCCTTCTGACTTCCGCTCCCTTTCTCAGGGGCTTTGCCTCGTACAGGTCTGAGCAGGCTGGGCTGCTGCCATTCTTCAGCCTCAGTTTCTCTGCCTTCCGTGAGGTGACGTTGTTTCATCTGAGAAGAACTCCTGGCCCCAAGCCCGGGCCTCCAGCCTTCTCTGATGGTTTCTAAGCTACCGAGTACCGCATTACATTTTAGTCACCACGCATGCAGGACCGGCTTATGGGCAGGAAACACGGGGGAGAGAGATGACCGTCTTGCATGGGAAGGGTAAGGATGGGATTTCCATGGCAGGGCTGGAGTTGTCTGCTCATTCTGTTTGGGTCTTTTTCTTAAATGACCCGGAGATGATCTTTCTGATTTCCACTTGGCTGTTTAGCTGAGGATGCGTGGTCTCAGAGGCGGCAGGTACAGCCCGCCTCGCCGCCCCTGCCAGACTCCCCTCACCCTCCCAGGGGCATCGCCATCCTCCCTCTGAGCCATTCCAATCCCTTCCTCGTCCTTTCTTAATTTTCTTTTGATTTTGGAAGATGTCTTTATTTTGTCTTTGCTCTTTACAAAAAGTTTTATTGTGGAAAATCCAAACCCCTACCAATGTAGAGAGCAGTGCAATGCGCCCCGCGCGCCCCCCCAGCCCCGGCGGTTATCAGCCCAGAGCCGCCTTTGATTCCCGAGCGATTCCCTACCCCTTCTCCTTCGGCTCGCCTTGGAGCAGGCCCAGATGTGCGCCATCCTGTCTCTAGGTGTAGGAATACCCTAAAATGTAGTCGCGTCATTCCCATACCACAAAATAACAAAACTTTCTAACATCATAAAATATACAGTAAGTACTGAAATTTCCTAGGGTAACTCACCGTTTTATTCTTTGTACAATTTGTTTGACTCTGGATCTAAATAAATCCTGTAGGTTACAGTTGGCCAATAGCATCTTTTAGTCTGTTTTCTTTCTTTGCTTATTTTCCCCAGCCATGTATTTGTCGAAGGAAGGGGGTTGTTTATCCTGCCTCCAACAGATGGACTTTGCTGAATGAGTCCTAGGATGCGAGGTTGATATGGTCATTTGTTCATTGTGTTTCCTCTGTATCAGAGTTAAACCAAGAACCAAATGCAGAAATGGCGGTTGGTGGTGTGAACTTCTATCAGGAAGCACAGTCTGTCATTTCTTTTTGTTATTAGCAGCCATTGGCAGTCACTTACGAAATTCATTATTTCCTCGGAGTTTTTACAGTAGTCTAATTCTATCATTTTTTCTTTTTTTGTTACATGGAGTTTTATAAAGAGTAACATCCTTTCATAAATGATTTGGTTACCCTGAGGCGCAGTTCATTCAGGAAAGGCAAGACAAATGCTTGCTTCTTTCCATTTATTTTCAATTTTTAAAATAATGAGTTGGTTCCTTAATATTATCTGAAGATAACCAATGGGATTTTCTGTTTATGTCATTATGAACCCATGAGTTTAAATAGAAATGTGAGGTGCCTCATCCCCTTTCAGTTTTTATTCTTACTGATGCTCATGTTGTTCCATTTCTGGCTAATGGGAGTCTCTTCATCTTGGCTCCGAGCCCTTCCGGCTGGGTCCCAGCAGTCTCTGCTGGCTTCTCTGCCTTCTAGAATGACAAGCTGCCCCATTCCGTATATTTCCTGTTCCAGACGAGCAATCAGCCACTCCAAGGAGCCCTTGTTTCTGTTTAGTGGAAAATAGTAGTTACAGACCACAGTCTGGCTCCGTGTTTAGGGTTACATTGTCTTTTTAACGTTATATTTGATAAATGTAAAAAGATACACATATATAGTAGCATATATAATAATGAAGGATAACATTATATCTATTACATATACCGTATCTATATATTAATGAAATGTAATAATAACATACCTATCCATCAGCCACCACCCAACCTGAGCACTCAAACCTTACCGACAATATTTCACTTTGGTATGTGCCCCTCCATTAGCCTGTCAGCCTCCACAAAGGGGTTAGATTGTATGATTATCAATGTCTTGCTTAAAAAATAAACTTTATCACATTTATACCTTGAATACAGCTTAGATTAGGGTGTGTGTGTGTGTGTGTGTGTGTGTGTGTGTGTGTGTGTGTGTTAGAAAGATATGTTGTGATGCATGTTGTCTTACATGGCCTGCTTTGTTTTCACTTAAGGTATGTTTCTAAGATTCATCCTGTCTTTTGTAAAAAAGGGATAATTCATTTATTTTCAATGCCATCTAATTTACCATCATGGGACAATACCATAATTTATTTTATCCACTCCTCTGCTTATGGACATGTGCATTGTCTCCTGTTTCTGCTATGATGGTGCTGTGACAGGCCATCTTTTGCACATGTGTGGGAGTCTGTCTGGGACAGTGGCTATCAAACATTTTAGTCTCAGGATGCCAAAGGGCTTTTGTTTATGTGAGTTATATCTATAAATATTTATTGATTAGAAATTAAAACTGAGAATTTTAAAAATTTGCTAATTCAGTACATGTTAATGTAAATCACATATTTTGAACTAAAAATCATATTTTAATGACAAAATAAATTAAGAGAGACAAACAGTAGTGTTTAAATTTTTGTATTTTTGGTACTGGGAATCAAACTCAGGACCTCATGCTTGCCAAGCAGGCGCTGTGCTACTGAGCTATATCCCTGGTCCACTGTTTACATTTTTGAAAATCTCTTCTACTAAAAGGCAAGTGAATTCCCTTCCACCCTCAGCTTGTTGCGACAGCACATGTCACGGGGCCTCCAGAAGACTTTACCGTGCACTGCATCTTTCTCCAGACTTTCATAAGGAAGGAACAGAACCAAACAACTCTCATCTGTTTAATGCCTATAGGAAATGTGATAAAAAAATGAGATGAAGGTTTAAATAAAAATTCAAAAAATTAAAAAATATTACAGTAAAAGACACATTGCCATAAATCCACCTCAAAATACTCCCCCTCACTTCACACCCACTTTTCCTATCGTTCTTGCCCTGCCTGGAGCAGTTCTAGAAGTTCTGTTCGTGTCTGTTCAAGGTTGCCTCAATGTCCTGCATTGATTCAAAATGTTTGTGGTAATTTCTGTCAAATAAAAACATTAGAGTGTGTTCTCATCCAACTTACTCACCAGATCTGGTAGTATGTGACTTCTGCCTCTTCTCTGAAGTCAAAACGACCATCAAATGTAGGAGTTTTGAACTGATTCTGGACATCAAGACAGCCAAGACCTCGCAACTAAAGACCCTCATGAAAGAGCACTTCCAGAACTGTTTCAGAAAGAGGTAAGAAGGATGGGTAAATGTGCTTGAAGGGAGGGGGAGTGTGTTGAAGAGGACTAATGGACATATGTATTTCACTGTAATACTTGTTAAAAATTTAATGTTTACCATAGTTTTTGACAACGCTGAGTATGTTAGGTACTATGCCGATCTCTTTACATTGTGTTATTTAACCCTCACAACCCTTTGACGAGATTTTGTTTTCCCCATTTTACAGATGGAGAGGCTGCATGATGGCCCAACAGTGCTGACCTGGAGGGAAGGGTGGAGCTGCGGTGTGGACAGGTCTCCTTGGGCTGCTGAGCGTTGTATGATGGTGATAGTGGCAGCACGTGATTTTTTCCCTCCCTCCCTCCCTCCCTCCTTCCTTCTTCCCTCCCTCCTTCCTTCCTTCCTTCCTTCCTTGCTTTTTTGTGGCCCTGGACAATTGCACCCATTCAAAGCCTTTGCGCTGAGCTACATCCCCAGCAGTTTTTAATTTTTAGAAATTTTGTTGCTAAATTGCACAGACTGGGCTTGAATGCATGATCCTCCTTCCTTAGCCTCCCAGAGTGCTGGGATTTTGTGATTTCTGACCTCTGGGCAGTTTTGGTTTGCAATGAATCATGCTGCTTATAGGAGACAGGCCAGGGTGGGTCAGGCCAGTGCAATGTGACCTTTGCCAACAGACATGACAGAGAAGAGAAGTAAGGCGTGGGTTCTCAGGAGGGGTGGTGAATGGTGGTGGAGACAGCACCCAGCAGTCATCGCACACCTGCTCCATGCCAGGCTCTGTGCTGGTCTCTGAGGTCCTAAATGTGAAAGATCTGGATTTACCCTTGGGAAACTCAACCAGAGAGAGACAGACACCCCAAAGGACACCAGATGTGCTATGTTCCGTCAGCTTGTGGAGGTTGCATTCCTAAGAAACCTTGTGTTATAAAAAGTGAAATTATAGACATTTGTTTCAATGGGGAAAAAGGAGGTTAGGGACTAGACAGTTTCAGACTTACCATAACCAAGTTATTTTTCCATCAGGAATGTCAATAATAAAGGTGCTTTTATAGCGGTAAGTGTATGGCTGTAAAACTCGAACATCCCAGAGCAAATCCAGCGTTCCACTTCCTCATGATTGTGCTCGAGAGGAGCAGTTTTTTATCCCCCGTCATCCCAGCACTACAACCAGCTCAGCTTTCTCTCACCTTGACTATTCTCTGCTGGAGTCTGGAAGCGCCCAGGCCCCCTCAGATGCATCCTGAAGACATTGGAACTGCTTCCTCTCCCCCACTCCATCCCCTCTGCTAGTTCCTCTGTGGTGTTACGATTCCCCGTGACCTGCTCAGTATAAATTGTGCTCTCTAATTAAAGGATCACATTATATTTAATTTGCATTTTAAAATCCCACCTCAGGAGGAATTCTTGTGGGGTGTGAGAACATTAATGGGCATATGTGGAGGCAGGTCATGTCACAATTAAGATTGGGGCCTTGGGGGCCAGTCTTCTGGAGTTGGAATCCTAACTTTGCCCTTACTAGCTGTGTGGGCTTAGACAAGTGACTTAGTTCTCTGTGCTTCATCTCTAAAAGGTGGGCAAATAGAAGCATCCATGTCACACGCTTGCCAGGGAGGGAGGGCTGATGATTGCGGGAGTCTTAGGGCAGAGCCTTGGTAGGCTCTCAACAAATACTAGTTCCCACAAGGTGCAGAGAGAGGAGGGTCCACCTTGCTTGAGTGTGGGGCCTTGGAGTGAATCTTACTGGAGCAAGAGAGAGTGGAGGTGGACTTAGCAGGTGAGTGAGACTGGACAGAAGGGCACAGGAACAGGAGGCACACAAAAGCTCTTTGAGTTCCCCAAAGGAGCCTGCAGTGGTCAAGGCCATGGATTTTACCTAACACCAGCTGCTGTAAGTTACAAAACTCTGAAAGCTCAAGGAGTTAGCATAATGTTAGCTTCTTTTGCACATAAAGTTCAATAAATGAACACGACGAGGAGGTTGTACATGTGGTTCACTGTTTTTCAGGAACCTTAACAACAAAGGCTCAGCCATCATCCACGTGGCTTCCAGGGTCACCCTGGGCATTGACATGCATCCTGCAGGCGAGGAGAGAGTATGTGCAGGATCATGCAGGAAGTTTTCGTGGGCCAAGAGTGGAAAGGACACACACAGCTTCCTCCTGTTCCGCACTGGCTAGAGCCTAGAGCCTGGCCCTGGTGGCTGCTGCTGAGAGCCCCGTGAAATGATCTGGGTGTCCCGGACCAGCTGTCCACTTGCACACAGGGTCTTGCTGCCCAGGGATTCTGGGCCTGTCCCCAGTGGGCTGGTCGCACCTCTGTGAGCTCCTAAGCTCGGGCCGCCCAAAGGGCAGGTGAAGCATGATGAGTTGTGGCTGTGGCGTCTTTGCAGTGCGTGCCTATGGGGGAGGCAGTTGGGTTCTACTTGAGAGGCCTCAGGAGATTTGCTTGGCCTTTTTAAGGTCTTAGTTTCTTTGGGTGTCAAATGGAGGATGCTAGGACTTGCTTTACAGGATTCCGCGAAGGCTAAAATTGCCATGGGTTCAGTTCCTAGACCAGAGCTGTTCAATGGCAGCTAGCGTTACTCCTGGGTGTATATGTTTGCTTCACTAAGCTGTGGGCCTTCCAAAGCCAGGGGCTCTGCTATTGTGCACGGTGGTAGTGCTGGCCTCCTGAGCACTTCCTATGAGCTGGGCAGACTTCCCTGGGGCTGACAATCATACTTGCCTCCTAGGGTTGTATGTAGATTAAGTGAAGTTTGCCCTATTTTACAGATGTGGAAACTGAGGCTTCACTAGGTTCACTCTCTTTGCTGGCAGAATGGTTTCTATGTCTCTACACAGGGCCTCTCATGGAGCAGATTCGTGAATGACTGTGAACTTGCAGTGCCTACATGACAGTGGTTGGCCCTGCTCATAGGGCATGTGGGGGACCAACCTTCTGGGCAGGAAGGATGGTGTGGGTTTGCTGCTGGGATGGCACTGAGAGGTTGAAAAGTCAGGGAACCAAGTGTAGGGTGGGGAACATCCCTCAGAGGCCCCAGCTTTGGTGCGGGGACTGTGGTGGCTCTGGGGAAGCCCACCTCTGCTCAGAATCGAATTTTCTGTTGACAGCCTCGGTAAGCAAAAGGTCCCACCTGCCCTTTGCCTCCCCCTGGCTTATTTTTCATTTTCCAGATGGGGCTGTGAGGCCCACAGAGGGAAAAGACCCCCAAGGGCATCCAACATGCATGTAAAGCAGGCTGGGTTTAACAGATCAGTGCTAGGTCTGGGTTGGCAGACTCAGTCCTGCCCCCAGGGTAAGTTACTTTGGACAAATTGCCCTGACCTCTCATAGCCTCAGTTTGCCTGTGTACTGCTGGGTATGGTGGTGCATGCCTGTAATCCTACTTCGTTACTCAGGAGACGCTGAGGCAGGAGCGTCACAAGTTCAGAGGAGCTCTTCTGTAGCACAACCCATGGCCTCTCTTGTGTAACTTGGTGAGAACCTATCTCAAAATTTTTTTGAAAAAAAAATTGTTTTGGAAGAGCTGGGGAAGCAAAAATGTCTTTTAGGAATGAAGAAAAAATCAAAACATCCTCAGATGAAGAAAAGGTAGGAGGATGTGTCACCGGCAGACCTACAAATATCTAAAGGAAGTCCTCTACACTGAAAACAAATGACAAAAGAAGGAATCTTGGAATATAAGAAAAGAAGAAAGAATACAAAATCATTTATGTTTCATAAATATGTAGGCCAAATATGAGTGAATAAACAGATTTCAAAAGGGGTGGGAGGGAACGTAGCTTGGGGTAGAGTTCCTCTGGATTCAGTTCCCCATACTGGAAAAAAAAAGCTGGATTAATAATCTCCACCTCACCAGGCATGGTGGTACACACCTGTAATGCCCGCACCGGGGAGGCAGAGGCAGGAGGACCACCGCGAGTTCAAGACTGGTCTGAACTCCGAGGTGAGACCCTTTCTCCTGTTCCACCCCCGTTCTTATTCTTCCCCTAAAACTGGACTCTGGGCTCCCCATCATGAAACTGGCAAGGCCTCTCATGACCACTTTGACCTTGTACCAGATACACCCAGCAGGCCTGGAACCTGAGTGCGAATTCTCCCCCGGGAGGTATGCTGCGGGAGGGAGGGACGCTCCTCCAGGGCACCTGCATTCGGCTTCTCTCTTGGGGAGGGATTAAGGAGAGGGACAGCCTGTGAGCAGCTCAGAACCTCAGGCGTCAGCCACAGAGAGCTCATCTCAAGGGTGACGCTGACTGCACGCAAGGCTGTGGGAAGAGAACTTCATGTGGACGTGGAGACTGAGGGTCAGTCCCAGCTCTGCCCGAGTGGCTGTGTGGCTCTGAACTGGCCCCTCTCTGGGCCTCATTTTCCCCATCTGGCTCTAGGAGGGCAGGCCAGGGGAAGCTCTGGCACTGTGAATTTCTCATTCTATTCTAAGTCTCAGGGAGGAGTAACAGGGCCCTGGTTGTGATGTGATGAATGAATATTCCTAATGAGAAGTGGAAATAATTTGTGGTTGAGAGCTATGCCTTGGGCCAGAGTGACAGGTTACACGGCCAGTCTTTATTTTCTAGCAGATTAAGTTAAAAGCCGTGGCCCAACATGCTGAAATATGAAATATGAAGAAAAAGGAGATGACAAGGTATCTTTTTATGGAAATATTTTTTCATCCAAGTGGTAGAGCAGAGGACTTCCAGGAATTTGTTCTTGTTTAAACCAAGGTGAAGTGTTCTGTCTTCTGGGATCGGAAACTGGGGGCAGTGTGAAGGAGCTGGCCAGGCGGCCAGGCAGGATCAGATGCTGAGCCTTGCAGAGCCCCGGCTTCCTCGTCCCCAGTGGGACTGACCCTCTCTTTGTAGGGCGGTCACCGCAGGGTGGAGGGCTGTGAGTGGAGGAACGTCCCTCCCTCCTGCATACGGACCCCCAGGGACGACTCACACTTGGGTTCCAGGCCCGCTGGGCGTGTCTGGTACAAGGTCAAAGTGGTCATTAGAGGCCTTGCCAGTTTCATGATGGGGAGCCCAGATTCCTGTTTTAGGCCAGTGGTGTGGCTGCAGTTTACCACTTTGCATCTCTGCATTTATTAAGCATCCGTCATGTCCCTCACATTTGATTGGTGCCAGGTGGACCACAGCCCCTTATGATGTCTATACAAAATACTTCCACGTTCATCGGCTCTTCTGTAGCCCAGTCCAGTCCCATCCAGCCACTACCCACATAAAGAACAGATGCAGCGTCCTAACCCCCATGCCCGTCCAGATAAACCCATCATATTCACCTTCTCTTGTTATCTGCCCACAATACTCTGAGAGAGAGAGCGAGAGAGAGCATGGGTGCGCGTGCGTGCGTGCGTGCATGCGTGCGTGCGCGCCTTACCAGTTTTGTCCCTGCCTTTCCAATCCAGGTCCCATGTAGCAGCCAGAGGAGCTCTTCTGTAGCACAACCCACGGCCTCTCTTGTTCAAAACTCTTCAAAGGGTTCCTCTGCCTTTCTCAAAAAGGACACAGCTCTCGTGTGACTTAGCAGCCACTCTCCGCACCCACCCCCGACTGGCTCTACCTGTCAGCCTCATCAGGCACCCCTTCTTCAAGCCAACCTTACCTGGCAGTGCAGTCTGGGAGTTTCAAGAATTTGGTGGATTTCACCTCTTCTGCAAGCAGCTGCTTAATACCAAGCATCACCTTCTCTGCGAACTCTTTCCTGGGTCTCCCTCAGCAGAGCTGACTCCTTTTCTCAGCTGTAAAAATACTTTTGAAGACAGGAAGTGACTACCCAAGGTCGCAGATGAGATGTGACACAGGCCCTTGTTTTTGCCTGGCTGGGTTGCCTTAGCGCAGGGCCACAGACTCTGGTGGCTTAAGCCACAGAAAGGAATTTTCTCGGCCTTGGAGGCTGCATGTCCAAGATGTGGTGGCGAGGACTGGTTTCGGTGCCGCTCTCTTCTCCGGTTTGCAGAGGGCCCTCTCATGCTCTATGCTCACGTGGCCTTTCCTCCATGGGTGCTCAGTGCTCAGGGCCTTCCCCCTTCTTACAGGGGTACCAGTCCTGTGAGAGGTAAAACGACCTCAATCAACCTTAAGCCCTCCTTAACAGTCCTTTCTCCAAGGACAGTCACACTGTCATCTGGACTTCAATTTATGAATTTTTGGTGGGCACAAGGGCCTAACACCCTTCTTGCTGGAGACCCAAGGCCAGCACACAGAGAATAGTTCCAGGGCAAGAGAAGTCCATGTGTGTCCTGCGGAGAAACAAAGGAAGGAACAGGAGGAGCCTGGTGACACGGGGTGAGGTAGAGCACTGGACCAACAAGGAGGGGAAAGGGAGTTTCAGGGGCCTGGGGAGAAGCCAGGGCAGCAGAGCAGCCCGGGAGGCGATGTGGTGTACTTGTGTGGATATGCCGCTGGCCCTGGAGGGAGCGTGAGGAGGGAGGGGCGTGGAGAGCTCAGCTAGCCTTGATGTTTGGAGGTGCAGAGTCCACACAGATGGGGATCACTAACAGCTGCCACCAACTACATGGGCTGAGCAGCCTTCGAGTGGTGCTCACATCTCCCTCCAGCACAGGGGGGCACACCCCTCTTTCTGAGAGCAAATAAAACCAGTTGTATAAGCTTGTTGTCCAGCAAACAGCAAAATCAGAATTTGCGTTCAGGGATCCTGATCCCAAGGCTTGGACCTTTCTTCCTCTCAGGGTGAGGACTAGGAAAAGGCAAGTCAGGCGCTGGGGAGGCACCTGCACAAGCTACGGCGAAGGGAGTTCCTCTGCTTCACGTTCTCAACACCCTTCCCGTCTCATCCTAGTCCTGGTCCAAGCTGATCTCCTCTTCAGGGTGACCCCCCTCTTCCTGTACACCCGCTCGCCCTCCCTTTTGTAGCAGAGGCAGCAGTTTGTAAATAGCTGCTGCCAGGCCTGGCACAGCTCTTAACCAAGTGGGAGGCATTAAACTAATGGCCCTACAGGTGACATCAATCCAGCTGCACTTACTGCCCTCTCTGTTCCCTGCCCATTTGCAGAGGCAGCCATGCAGCAGATCTGCTCGCACTCAGGCCCTGGGCTCAGGTGTCCCCAAGGCCCACTTTCAGCCAGTGGGGTGCCTGGCAGAGAACCGGGGTAGCACAGTGAGAGGGGCGGGAGTCCCTCTCTCCTCACTCTGTACCATGACCTTGGGCAGCTGTTATAAGAGGCCAGAAAGAGTCAGGACTCACAGCTGGAACCTCGGGTTCAAGTCCTCGCTCTCTGTTTCTTGACTACGTGACCCCAGCAAGTTACTGTTTTTCTTTGAGTCTCCTTACCTGTCCCGTGATGGGGGCGAAATAATCTTTACCCTCCCAGCTCCCAGGCCACATGAGAGGTTTCTGTGAGAATTCTTTGCAAAGTGAACAGGAGTGAGGTAGAATACTTGCTAGCACGTTTATAGTACTTACTGTGTGCACCCCACACGTGTACCATTACACGCCCCCCAATTCGGAAGATGAAATCAAGGCTCGAGGAGAATTAAGTGTCTTGCCTGGGGCCACACAGCTACCACAGGGTAGAGCAGTTCAAACTGTGGCAGTCTGGCATGAAGCCTTTTACATATTTTTTTGGTTTACTCATCTTGAGATGACGGAAATTACCCACTTTGCAGATGAAAAAACTGAGACTTGTAGAGGAACATGTAACTAGCAAGTGGAGAGTTAGTCCTGATTCCAGTTGTCTGGTTGGAAAATAATAACAGTAACAATATGTTACTAACAGTTGCCAGCTAGACAATACATTCAAGGTCAGGACAGCCCACTTGGCCTCTGATGTGTGGCTGTCCTGTGCAAGTCTCTCCCTTCTTGGGATTTCTGTCTGGGTCCTAGGTCCCTCCAGTGCTCTAGCAGGTGGTGATTCACCAGGGTTGGCAGTTTGAGGGCAGCTGATTCCCTCAGATAGAGGCATTTGTTATCTGTACATTGGAAATATTTATGTGTCTCAACCTAATTAGCGAACGAGCATAATAAAAAAAGAAATCCATCCTGGAAAGGGAATTGCTGTTGGAAACAATTGTTTAGACAAAACACCATTTGTTCCCAGTGCTTGCTCCCTGCTGGAATGGCAGGCCACTTGTTTTGGTGACAGATGCCTTGCAACTGGGATTTTTGAGCATGAGGAGCTGTGTGGGGTGCGGTGGGGATGGAGATGGCCCACTCTCAGCTGTTTCTGTGGGGGAAATCCCGAAGCTCCCCGGAGCGGGGTGCTTTGCACTCACTCTGTAACCAACCAGGCTCTGAGCCTCTGGGGCCAGACTCGTCCCTCAATCCTGATGTCACCTTGCAGCCTGTTGATTCAGAAGTGAGGTCCAGGAGACAGACTAGAGCTAGAATCCACATTGTCTTGTTCCTTCCATGGCAATCTGAGGCAATAGTATCACTTCTCGGCCTAGGTTCCTGGGATCTAGTCTGCCCGTTCATGCCCGAGTCTCGTCAGGAATTACTCACCTTTGCTTATTTTTTCTTTTTTTTCCGGTACCAGGGATCGAACTCAGGACCTTGCGCTTGCCAGGCAAACGCTTATGCCACTGAGCTATACCCCCAGCCCCAAGGAATTACTCACCTTTGCCACTGCCTGTGAGATACTGGGGTTCCTACCTGACACTGTCACCCTCCGGACTAGCCGGACTGCAGGGAGCCCAGGGCTGGGTGTGTGGCCTGCAGAAAAGCCTTAGTGTTCAGGCAGGGCACGAGAGGCTTGAGTGTGTGACCTCCTTCTTGTATGTTATTAGTACTCACCTCCATTCACCAGTGTGTTTTTACCTTGGATTCCTCAGGTATAAACTGGAGTAGTAATTTCTGTTCTCCATACCCATTCCTAAGGGCACTGTAAGGATCCATTATGTGAAGAAATAAAAAGTCCTGTGTGATATAAAAATGTGTTTACTAATAATGGCCAGTGTTGGCCAAGCACTTTCTGTGTGGGCATTAGTTGAAGGAGTTAGTGCTTGCTGTTGGAGCATACAGCCTTCAGATCCAAGGAGATGAAACGACAAAGGGTGTTTCTCACCCACTGTATCCCAGAGGCTCTTGGCAGTAGTTCTTTTCTAACCTTACCTTCCTGGAGACTTTCAGCCTTACCAACAGAGGTGAGGGGAGGCCCGGACAACTGCATGGGAGGTTTAGCTCTCCCAGGCTGACAGTGGCCCAGCTCTTCCTGTCCACATCCCATTGGCCAGAATTCAGACTCATGGTCTTTGGTGGGAACTGAGAAATAAAGTTGGGCTTTGTGCCCGGAAGGAAAATCTACAAGTGTGGTGGACACATGGTATTTTATCAACTGCAATGAGCCATGCACCTTGTTAATCCTCACAAGAATCCTGTGAATAGTTTTCATATCCTCTTTTCTTTAAAATGAGGAAGTAAAGGCTCAGAGAGATCAAATGAGTGATAGAAGATGCTGAACTAATGTGGCGATCTGATTTCAGCCTGTCTAGCTGCGTTTCTTGTTCTTCCCAGAGAAAACTTGTAGCTGCTAACTCATTTTATTTGAGTGGCTACTACGTGCTGAACGCTGTGCTATTTGTTGTACAGTGCCATAACTGATCCTTTTCCTCTTCCACAAGCCAAGACTGTCTGTTTTTCTTCCGTGACTTTGTTTAGTTTTTTCAGGTTTAGGTTCAAATTATTCCCTTAAACAAGTTGCTGTGATTTACTCACCAGGAATAGCTCTTTTCTGGACCTTTCTCTTGCTAGCCCTAATTCCAGGGGAATTGTGGGAGCGACAGAATGAACTGCAGACTAGATCTTTCTATTTCTTTGTAGTTTTTCATCTTCCAGGAACTGACCTCAACTTTACAGCTTAACTAAAACATAAAGACCCCACCTTTTAAAGAGACCATCTGGAAGTCATGGTGGGCACCTTCCCACAGGACTGGTCATGGGGCTTCTGGTTTTAAAAACCAGCCTGTCTTCATTACTTTTCTCTCCTTGCTGAGACAAAATATCCCAAAATGAAGGAAGGAAAGGTTTATTTAGCTTACAGTTTGTGGAGGTTTCAGTCCTTACTTGGCTGGTTCTGAGGCAGAGTGGCACATGGCAGAGGGCAAACTGTTCATGGCAGCAGCACACAGCGGAAACCACAAAAACAAAAGGGGAGAATGGCTGCAAGCAGCCTCTTCTCTTCCCTTACATTGTAAACAGGCTACCCCCACCCAGGGGCGTGTAGCTCTCACACAATCTCCATGCCTTCCTTTCCACAGGCTCAGGATGTATACAAAGTAAGCACCCTGGCTTCCTGCTGAATCACATAGTTAACATTTTTTAACTTCCCAAATTAACACAATAAACAACATCCCAGAAGGGGAAGGGCATATCCTGTTTACCCCAAGATTTACAACTGCTGAGTTATTTAGTTAAACCTCTAGACTCCCCAAGTTGACACAATGTATCAACCATAACACAGCCCCACTATAATTTCTTTCTCGTAGAAAAGGAGGTCCGAGAGGGAATAAACCATTGCCTCCCATCCAGCTCTTCTAAGTGAGATAGAAGATTTCCTCCTGAGACAAGGTAGGGAGGCCCAAGGAAAGGTAGACTGGTGCATGTTTTTCTTTACTATTGGCCTGATTCTTGCACAGCAGGGGAAGAACATGTGCGAGATGGGACAGGACAGCCTCCCCACCCTAGAAAGGTCTTATGTATACAAATAGGCCTCTCAATGGAAGTCCATGGACACTGCATGAAATTAAGAGACCTCATACAGTGATGGGCATCAGGGGACTGGGTTTGTGAGACTAAGACCAGGTGTGTCAGGCATGACTAGACAAATCCCAATGCAGAGCACCAGTGCATAGGGAGTAACTCTGGGACAGTCCCCATTGGCTGAGGTCATGTCCCCACTCGTGTCTATAAAGAGTTGTGAGCCAGCAAACTGGGTCAATGGCTAGGGCACGGTTAGGAGAGGACTATATCGTCATAAGCTGTCATTAGGAATCTGCTACTGCCTACTTCCCTCCTTGCACTCCAGTACTCGGGCAGTGGAAGCGGAGAGGGGAGATGGGAGAGCAGATGTGACCCCCTCCACCTAGAGCCAGATGCTTGAACTGGAGTAGGGGTGGCGGGGGCAGGGAATAACAGAGGTAGGACAGGAAGAACTTTGATTAAGAATGAAAACTCTAAGTAAGTAGGATGGGGTCCTAAAGAACCCAAATGAGACTTAATAACTGAAAGTAACTGAAAAGTTGTAACTTCGGACTGAGTTTGTTAAGGCAGCCCGCTACCCAGCAGGAAAAGAGGGGTTTAGCAGAGCACAGTTGGTAGCAGTTATTGGAAAAATAAAACTACTCTAGGCTTATAACCCAGTGAGCTGAAACTTCACATTAAATCAATTTCATACTCATCCATTTGGTTACTATTTGCTGAGCTTCTAGTCTTTGCCAGACAAAGCTCTTAGCACCGGCAATTCTGAGGAGCTTACCCTAGCAGCGAGACAGACAAATAAAAAACCTGACTGTTCAGTGTGATAAATGGTATAACAGAGGACAGGAGAGTACAATGAGGCATGGAAGAGAAGGGGACTTAGTCATGGCCATGTGTGTCAGGGAAGGGAGAGAAATATTTTCTGGGGTCTTGAACAATGAATGGGTGTTGGTTAGGCAGCTGCATTGGGGGAAGGTGTCCACACCCAAAGTCATGGAATCATGTAAAACAATAAAAATAATAAAACACCCTAAAGTCAGAAAGAATGGAGCACAGGGTAGAAACCATGTGTAGTTTGAGCAAGCTTGGGGGCATTCATTATTATGATTTTGCCTTTTAATTTCATTTTGTCTCTTTTGCTCAATTAGATTTTAAACTCCTTCAAGGAAGGACAATATCAAATCTCAGTTTCATCCCCTCCCTATGACTAGCTTAGGTTTGAAAACGTAAAACCAAGCTACTTTATGCTGCAGGTAATCAGGGAGAAGGTGCATATTGCTTGGTGCCTGGGAAACCCTGTAGTGGGAGGGAGGTAGATGGGTGGCGTGTGGCTTAGGACAAGTTGGCCTCCTGTCTGCACCTTAGGTTCCTCCTCTGTATGTAAGAAAGTTAACCAGACAATCTCTGGGATTAGCTGGAAAATAATTTCAATGTAGAATTTGATAAATAAAAGCAGTGCACTGAAAGTCACAAAGTTGGTCCCTGCGTCCAGCGCTGCCATTGACTAACTGTGTAACCTGCCCTTTCTCCTCTAGGCCAGTTTCCCTGTTTGTGAAATACAGGAAAAACACACTTATCTCCAAAGTATCTTTCAGCTCTAACCTTTTATGCTTTCCACACTGAATGAAGTTGACCTTCTCCTGGCCTGGTGTCCTTGCTCAGAAGGCCTCACTTTCCTCAGTATTCTTCAGACACATTTTCAAACTCTATGGGGTAGGCGAGGGAGATTAGGGCCAGGAAAGGGTATCTGAGTGAGGCAATGAATATTTATAACAGACGCTCCCACCAGAGGACACATTAAGTCTCACAGCATAACAAAACTGAATTACCATGAAATAAACTTTCTTAATTAAACCAATTAAAT
Source organism: Dinomys branickii (assembly GCA_004027595.1). Taxonomy (NCBI): domain Eukaryota; kingdom Metazoa; phylum Chordata; class Mammalia; order Rodentia; family Dinomyidae; genus Dinomys; species Dinomys branickii. Next base: position 45,152 of record PVLD010002316.1, on the reverse strand, counting down.
TTCTTCCCAGTATGTAATTTAGAAACTCTGATAAACCCTGGTTGAAAAGGTTTGTTTTAGCCTTAAGCTGGCTGAGAAAGCAGGAACATCTGGTTGGTAGTGGAAAGGCCTGTTTAGGCTCCAGGCCATGGGGGCAGCACCATGGAGCTATCCGCGGTACTGAAACAGCCTCTGCCTCACTGCTTTGATAAAGGACACAGGCAGGCCAGGGCCTGGTGGAGCTTAGACGTGCCACTTGAGGATAGTGTCTTCTTTTCCTCTACTTGACAGCAGCCACTCAGAAGTTAACCATATATTTCCAATGTCCCTACAGGTCTACCAGAATTTGAAAAGATTCCATGCATTTCCTTGCTGATGGAATTCTAGACTCAGCTGGGGAAGATGGTTGAGTGTGACCTCTGCATTGTAAGTGTAAGAAAATGTTGCTACAGAGAATTGAAATGATCTGACCCATGATCACACACCTTTAAGTGATGTAACTGAGATTCACACTCAGGCGTCTAACTCTAAATTTAGTGTTCTTTTCAGTAGGATGTTCCTGTAGTCAGTGAACCATTTGAGGGTACGGCCATGTCTTGTTCACATTTATTTTCATCTAGAACCTATCATAGTGCCAGAAAAACTTTTTTGAACAAAAGGATATATGGACTTTCTGTACCTCCACAGTCAAGTATTTCAACAGGAGCTATATAATAATACCAATTCTATACTAACGCAATCCTTTACATTAGCATTATTATGACTTTTTAAAGTGCTCTCTGCTTGGTATCAAGATTGATTCTCACAATAATCTTGGAAGAAGACTGTATTAGCCTCATTTTACATCACAGGGAAGTAAAGTTCAAGGATCTAGTGGCTTGTCCAAAGTTCCACCGAGAATCAGGAAAGAAGCTACGAGTAGGATTCAGTTCTCCTGGGTATTGATCTGGAGCCCAGGGCTGCACCAGTACAGGGAGGTAAACACAGTAGGGCAGTGCTCACTGTTGCCCTCAGTCTACACTCCACTGTGGAGATAAGGCACACAATTCAGTGTGTGGGAACCAAGTACAATTAAACAGGTAATAGAATGAGGTACCATGGGCTGAAGGTGGGTGCGTAGCACAAGTAGTGTCTGCTCTAGCATTTCAGGAGAGGAGGTGGGTCTACAGATTAGTCTTCAGGGAGCAGGTGGAGAGAGACCTCGCATGGGAGGGTGAGTGACATTTTGGTCGGTAGAGGAGGAACCATTCTTATGAAATCAAACAACTTTGGTGTTGGGAGAACCATAGACATGATCACCTCCCTTAATTTTATAGACAGAAAAACTGAAATCTATAGAAAAGATGGACTTATCCAATACCATAAATTCATTTATGTCAGGCTTTTGTATGTAGACGCTGGGGGTGCAGGGCAAATAAGACAGGTTTCCTTCTCTCGGACTGCTCCTGGGCTCGCAGAGGTGGGACACAGAAGTAGGTGGTTGCGCTCAAGTGTCACAGAGGTGAAGATGGAGTCCACATGCAGCCCAGAGAACTTACAGAGGAGGAGGTATTTATTTATAGAGAAGCGTGCTTATAGTCGAAAAGACTTCATCTGAACTACTCAAAGTAAATCAAGGAAAGAACTAAAAGCTAAAGTCCACTTCCCAACTTCTAAAACTCAGACAGACTAGGCAGAATTTATGCTTCTAGGAGTAGTTTAAGCTAAAACACTGCAGAAAAGTAGACACAGAATCTGGAACCCAAAGGACTGAGTTCTAATTCTGACTGTCTTTTTTCTGACTGTGTGGCACTGGGCTTCCTCCTCCCACTTCTATGAGAATCAGTGGTCAGATTGTAGAATGAGGGAAGGTTGAACTTTTTTAGGGTTATGGAAATAATCAGAGGAAACATCAAAAAGCAAGTACTTTGTCAGTTATAAGGTTATAAACCAATATATGTTAATTATTCCTCCTGCAGAGCTTGATGCAAGAAAAGCGTCTTGGAATATAGTTGAGTGATATTTCTGGTCCCCTACTTTTTATTTATGGAATAGCATGATACTTTTCCTACCTACTTTACACAAATTGTATAAAGTTGAAAAATACCTATGGCAATAAAATGATAGATATTAATACACAAAAAGTATAGTTGTATTCCTGGGCGGGAATTCATGTTTGAGTAGAAGGTGGATTTGGGAATCTTGTCATAAACTCACATTTATGCCTTGAATCCATTTTCCAAGAGCAGTCACAACAATTATCCCATGCAATTTCCCAACAGCACACCATAGAGATTAGCCTCTTTTTACGGATGAGAAAACTGAGAACCAGAGGAAGTGACAAGTCCAGAAACCGAAGAACAATTTCGTCCCCTCCTTACTTTCCAGCCACCCAGAACTCTTGTCTTCACTCAGGTCACTCTGGATGACAAACTGAAGTCAGGTGTTCTTGGGCTTTGCCTTTTTGTTGAGGAGCGTCACTGACTTTCTCCTTCATTCAACATTTATCCCTGGAAATGCTTGATAAAATATCTCCCAGAGGTGGGTTGGAGCTCTCACCTGTCCTAGCAAACTAATAAACAAAGCCACCTGTACCTTTTCCTTTGTTCAAAGGCATCCAGATAGGAGCTTGGCACAGCTGGCTTACTCTGTAGCATGCTTTCAGCCACTCAGACTGTCCCAGTCCAGCCACGCTCCCCTTTGTTTGTGATCTCAGCAGACTGTCCTCTCCGTGGTGCAGGCAGGAGCTTAGGAAGTATTGTCTACTTCTCTCTGTATGCCCCTTCTGTGCTGAAATCATCCAGTAGCTGGATGAAGCCAGTCCTCCTTGTGTGTTCTTTTTCCAAAAAGACCCTAAAAAAGAGGGAAAGAGGCCATTCTATCTTGGGGTTTGGGGCATAAATGAATTGTGTTTTGTTGGCAGATTTACTGTAAAGAGCTTTCCCTCCATAATGGCCATGGAAGTTTGGAGACTATTAGCTGGGACCTCCAATGGAGCCTGAATATACAGAATCCAGGAAGTCGGCTTGATGGGGTCCTCTCACCACAGGAGCAGGGCCTAGGTGTGAAACATACAGATCTAATTAGGAGGGGAAGGGATCACCAGGACAGGTGCTGGCCCATGCACAGGAAGCACTAGTCTTGTTTCCTGGGGAGCAATTATTGGCAGATGGTTATCCTTCAGAGGCAGCCCAGAGTCCCCTTGCAGGATATCTTCTTGGTCCTCAGGTTGAGCTGCTGCCCAGTGCGCTGGCCACTCTCTGACTCAGCTCTGACTGTACTGTGTTGCTGTCGTTTGCATCAGTGACTACACCTGCATTCAACTGTGAGCTCCCCCAGGGCGGGCTTGCCTTCATCTTTTTACCCAGCTCTCAGCACAGGACTTGGAATACAGAAAGTTTAGCATTGTGTTTAGGAGTATGGGCTGTGAAGTGAACTTCTGTGTTTGAATCCCCGCTTTGCTACCCTCTACCCAGTAGACCAAGCCGGTAACTTAACCTTTCTGAGCCTTAATTTCCTCATCTGTAAAGTGAGAGTAGTGGTAGTAATTACCTCAAAAATTTGTTACAGGGGTAAAATAGAAATCATTTAGAGTAGCACCTAACACAGTTAAGTGCTGTATCAAGGCTGTATGTTATTTGCTTTATTTTGAATTGACACATAATAATTATACATATCCAGTGCATGTATACAGTATGTAACGATGAAATCAGTATAGTTAGCATATCCATCACATCAAACATTTGTCATCTCTTTGTGGTGGCATTGTGGATAGATCTAGACAGTTCTCCCAAATTCTCATAAGCCCAGAGGTGGAGGTTTTGAAGGAGGCGGGATTGTTGGGGTGTTATACTAATTGGGTTCCTCCGCAGCAGGTTCAGCAGCTGAGTCTGCTGTTGGGAGAGGGGACCTCAGAGGGCAGGTGTGACCTGGAAGGGTGCATCTCCTTGAGCTCCTCCATTCCCTTCTGCTTCCTGGCCAGCGTGAGGGGAGCAGCTTCCCTCTGCCCTGGCCCTTCCGTTGTGCCTTCTTGCCTTGGAGGTAGCCAACTATAGACTAAAACTGTGAATCAAAATAATCCTTTCCTCCTTTAAGTTTTGGGCTTCCAGCAACAAGGAAAGGTGAGATTATTCAAAATCTTATCTTCCCAGCAACAAGGGAAGGTGAGATTATTCAAAATCTTATCTTCTAGCTGGGCTTGGTGGTGCACACCTGTCATCCCAGCACTCAGGAGGCTGAGGCAGGAGGATCATTGTGAGTTCAAGACCAGCCTGGGCTACAGAGTGGGCTCAAGGTCAGCCTGAACTGCAAAGAGAGACCCTGTCTCAAAAAGATAAAAAAAGAAAATCTTATCTTCTAGTTATTTTGAAACATACAATAAATTATTGTAGATTATAGTCACTCAACTACGCTAAGGGTTACATCTTATTAGATGCTTGATTTGATACTTTGGGACTTTGTTTTACTTAAAGCAGGTCCAGCTGTCCCAAGAGAAATGATCCCAGGCCTCCCACTCCCACCCTAACTCCCAGGCTCGCTGTGAGAATGATTTCTAAGGGTCTGGGGCTGGAGGACAGGGCAAGCCAGGGAGGTTTGGATGTTCTGCAAAATTTGAACCTTAATGAAGCATTCATTTTCTATGACATGAGATAGAGTTAGTTTGATTCCTCTCTCTACTGCTAATCACTCATGCATCACCGGGCCCTAGCAGACACTGGAAGATGTGCAGAAGGCTGATCCTGCCTGGCCCTGGGTGATCTGTGTTGAGTGGCCTGGGTATGAGGGGAGGTTGGAGGGCAGCTAATGTAAAAGGCTGGGCAGAAAGTGCTAGAATGTTCCTTATTGGGTGAGACGATGGGCAGAATAGTCCTATTAAGATATGTCTATAGGACACAGTGTGTGTCTAATATAGGCATTTTAAAAATAAAATACATGCTCCAGCAATCTGGTGAGGGAGAAGCTCTGGAATGGCCTTCAGAGGCAGTTGTGGCCCTGCTTCTCACTAGTCATAGGACATTTTGGAGGTTCATTTAAGTTTTAATCTCTCCTTATGGAAAATAAAGAGCTTGAAACCAGTGCTCTCATGGAAAGTAAAATCAGTATTCTTGAACTAAAGCAGATTCCCAGGCCTTACCGCAGAGATTTTTCATTAATTGGGCCTGGAATGGGGCCCAGGAATCTGCGCTTCTACCATACCACAAGGCAATAGTGAGGCATGGACTACACTCTGTGGGCACAGATTGCTTCTTCCTGTATTGCATATGTTATTGGTCTATACTTTCTTAAGATACAAATCTGATCACAGTGGGCCCTGCTGAAACCCTTCAATGATGCCTGTGGTTTTTTAAGGAAAAGTTCTGCGTTCTGAAACTGGCTTGGGAGCTGGCCCCTGACTGTCTCTGAACTCATCTCCCTATGTCACTGTCCTCTCCCACTCCCAGCAAGCAAGGGCCGCTCACAGCATGTGTACTTCCCACCTCCACACTTCTGCTCAAGCTGTTCTCCTCTTCTGGTGCGTCTCCCCTTTCCTTTCCTTTATAAGCTTGCTCAGTTCAGCCACAAAGACTCTATCCCCTGAGCTGCAGAAGCACTGACACTTGGGACCACTCACCCCTGCGGGCAGGCTGTCTTGTCTTGTTTGTGTCTTAGATTTTTGTGCCCCCTTGATTAGCCTATAAACTTCCAGAGAGCAGGAGTCATCCATGCCTTTCTGCTCTCTGCTCTCAGGAGAACAGTGCAGACATTCAGTATATGAAGATCAGTGTCATCTTACAGTGAGGTCTCACGTAGGTACTGAGTTTCCTGTCTGAGTGGTCCATCTCTGGGTGAACAAAAGTTTGCTGTGTATTTCTTAGCTGGGAAATTTACTGCAACACCCAAGCACAGAATAAAAGAATACTGCACGTCTAACAATATTTTCATTCGTAAACTCACCATCCTGAAATGATTGTCTATTAAAACGAGCAGCCACAGACTACTTTATAGTTTGTTAAAACTGGAAATAATTTGTAGCCGTTATTTAAGCTTTAGAGGAAAATGTGCCTGTGCTCACATGTTTAAACAGGCACAACACAGCTATAGTTGTCCGTGGAGGGTAAGTCCACCTAGTGCTTCTGAGCGCTTAAAGGCCCACCCAGAATTCTTTTGCCCTTCTCGCCTGCCTCCTTCAACCTAGACCACATGACTGTCGTTAATTCTGCATGTTAATAGCATTATCATCTAAATAAATAATTACCTGTTTTATTATTTATTTAAATTATAATTATTATTTCTTTTCAATTAAGGATCTCCAGGATGGAAAGGCCCTATCTCCCCAACAGGCCATGGTGGCAGCAGCAGCCCTGCCCTTAGCTGAGCCAGGCAGCCCCTTTTCTGGTGACAGGGCTCCAGAACATGGGGCTGTGGGCTCTGACTGCCCACTTCCCTCACTGTCTGTCACTGTGGTACAGGGAGAGTAGCTCCAGCCCAGAAGTCAGGTGGCATAGGCGTCTCTTGCCTGCTAGACCTCTCACACCTGAGCATGCCTAGGAAGCACCTGGGAATCTTGTAAAATGCAACTGTGGTTCAATAACCTGGGCTGGAGCCTGGGATTCTGCATTTCTAAGGAGCTCCCAGGAGCAGCAGCTGCTGCTGTTTCCTGTACTACACTTGGCGGAGCATGGAGCTAACCTGAGCTTTCCCTGGTGAGCTCACTTCTTTCATCTTCAAGGTGAAGATACCAGACCTGTCCAGTTCTGTTTTTCTGATTCTATAATAAATAATAAGCAGAGCTTTTGTATGTTAATAGCAGTGTTATTCATAATAGCCAAAATATGGAAACGAGAAATGCCCATCAACCAGCAAAAAGATGCACAAACTGTGATATGCTCAGACAGTGGAAAACTACTCATCAATGAAAAGGAATGAGAGACTTACACGTTTTATTACAGCGATGAGCCTCATATCTATTATGTCAAGTGAAAGACTCCAGAATATGATATTCCATTTAGAAGAGCGTCTAAAAAGGGAAAATTGTCAGGGCAGACATCAGGCAGTTTTAGGGGCCATGAGTAGAGGGAGGTTACTGAGTAAAAGGGGTGTGAAGCTGGGCATGGTCGTGTACACGGGTCATCCTTGCACTCCGGGCACCCGACAGGGAAGGATCATAAGTTTGAATCCAGCCTGGGCAACTTAGCAATTTAGCTAGACCCTGACTCAAAATTAAAAATCAGTAAAAATAGATAAATCAATCAATCAATAAATGAATGGCTGGGGACCTAGCTCAGGACCAAGGCCTTCAGCTCAATCCCCAGTACTGAAAAAGAGAGCCTCTATGATAATAAAAATGTTGGATATTATCATGGTTGTGGTGATCACATGGACCTACATATTTGTAAAACCCATTGAATTAATATAGTCAAAAATTGGTGAATTTTATGATTACATAAATTATCTTCTAAAAAAAGGCTCGCCTAAAACCAAAGAATAAACACAACCACAGCTGCTGGTTATCGAGTACCAGCCCAAGCCAGGCACTGCATAGCTGCGTCAGTTGTTCCTTTCTCTGTGGTAACCTTTTGAAGGAGAGCTATGCCCACGAGATAAACCCTAAGCTCAGACAAAAACAGATCGCTTTCAAAGAAGAGGTCAGATGTAAGTAATGTCTGTTTGTTCTGGGACCTGAGCTACTTCTGGGTGGCTGCCCTGGCACCACATCCCTAAGCTCCTTGGACCCCAAACCTTACTAGCCTTCTGGCTTCTCACCGGGGGCTTTTGTTTTAAGAGGTATTGTTATTACATGCTTTGGTATTCCTCGTTAGACATGGAAATGCCCCTGAAGTGAATGTGTAGCCCCCATCAGCAGTCTAATGAGTGTAATAAATCATCATGTACATTGTTACACATCACTTTTAATTTTAAAAGAAAAAAGGTCTTTGAGTGCAAAGTGTTCAGAGGAGTGGGCATAGTAGGCCTAGTGGGAAGGTGGAGCTCTCTGTTGGAGGGACAGTGTGACCCCATTGGCCTGCACAATGTGCCCAATGAGGTCTGGGGTTGCATCATCTCCACTTTGCAGAGATGAGGCTCTTAGGGGTTGAGCTGCTTCTCTGAGGTTATCCAGCTGGTCAGCGCAGAGGCCAGATTTGAAACCTGCTTTCCTGGCTCCCAATTCTGTGCCTTTTCCCTTTCTGGTAAGCAAGTAAAGACAGACCTCTGTCCCTGATGAGCTTACAGAGCAGCTGCTCACAGCCTCAAATGAACCCTGATAGTTAGGCTATAGTTTTGAACTCTGGAGGGGCTCAATTCTGAGAAATACAATAAGGAAAGTAACCAAGGAGGACAGGTGCTGTCAGGAAGTCTTCCTGAGGAGGGTGAGGTTTGTGGGAGCTAGATTAGCCACAAAGGTTGGATACAGCTGGAGCAGGCAGAGGTGGGAGGACTGTGCTTGTGTCCTTGCCCCTAGATCCCTAGGAAGACCTGGACGTGAACCATGAAGAGAAGACCTGTAGAGAGAACATAAGGGGTACTAGACTTGGACCTAACCAGGATGGCTAGAAAAGTTCTATGCTGCTCTTCCTCTTCTTCTGTTCAGGGAAGGGGATGTAGTAGGAAGTGGGTATTAGTCACAAGTGGGTAGCAGGGCGGGGGAAGGGTGTCCTTAGGGCCCTCAGATGGCCTTTCCTTCAGTATTACAAAGAGTGCTGGCCAGATCTCCCTGCTTGATCATGGCAGGTGCCAGATTCTGCTCTCCCATGGCTCCAGATGTGGCCTGGTAGCTGCCGGGTCTCACTCAGCCACCTTCTCGACCATGACATCACCCCCAGCCAGGACCAGACTACCCCTCTGGGCACCCGGGAGGCCTGTTGGCTCCAGCAGCTGGTACAGGATGAATAATTGAGGCTCTCTCCTGAGCCTTGGGCCCACGAGGGACCGGTCCTCCTGCAGCCTGCTGTTACTGCACTCTGATCAATTAGCAGGAAAGACATGAGGTCAGAGAGAGCAGGTGTGGGCTTGGCTTTGTTTCCTGAGAAGGGTTGAGTTGGACCTGGGTGAAGGGGAGGAGGGGGGTAAGGGAGAAAGGAAGAAGAGGAGGAGGAGGAGGAGATGGTTCTCAGGGCTTGAGGCCACGGACAGGAGGAAAGCGAAGTATAAAGAAGGGCTATTAGTTGGAGGGTCTGGCCCCACAGTTGCCAAGAGATAAAAACAGCATTTGGAAAACGTTTGTGCTCCAGGCTGCACAGGGCACTGAGACAGGCCCATTAGCCACTTAATGTCCTGGGTAATGACCCCTGGCTTCTGAGAATGTCAGCTGGAAACCCAGACTCTACCAGTGGCGTGGAAACAGGCCAGCATCCTTGGCTTCATGTTCAAAGCACCCCCTGCCCCCGTCGTCCAACCAGGCTTGCTCACTTTCTCTACAGCCTTCCTCTCATGTTGCTCTGGACTTCTTTCTGAGCTTGTCCTGGGCTCTATTTGCCCCTTTTTTGCTCATGATGTCACCCACACATGCCCACTCTCTGCCATCTCTTCCTGGTGAAATCCTTAGCCTTCACATACCATGTCACACTCTAGCTTCTTTGTGATGTCCTTCTCCTATAGCTTGGGGAAGTGGCCTCGTATCTCCAGGAATGGTAAGCAGTTCCCCTTACAGTAGGAAGTCTGACCTCGTCTTATCTTTCCCTGCGTGGGAGTGCGGGGGTCACAGGATGGCATGGCTTGTCCCGCTGGATGGCTGGCCTTGGCTGTGTAGAAGACCATGCCTTGTCCAGCATGCTCTGTGGCACACAGTAGTTCCAGGGACTGCTCATTAGCTCTCATACCTACCTGCACGCACAAGATCTGCTTCCCCATATTACTCTGCACTCCAAGTGTGCATGTTCTGAAGTGCTCCCCTCGCTCTTCTGTCTGGCAAGGCCGTCTCCAAATAAGGCTAATCTGCTCTCTCTTTATTTCTTTTACACTTTTCTCTGATGTCATGATTCAGACTGCATGGAGAATAAGGTGGGCTTTTGCCCTCAAAGATTCATAAGTTACCAGGCTTACAAGTAGCTGTAGTGATCTTTAAGTCTAGGGCTGACTCCCAGGATTCAGGCTTTGGTATACTAACAATTCAAATATGTAAATAATAGAAAATTTCCTTTATCCAAAGTCAGAGCTGCTGTGTGTTGTACTTCTATAAGGGCCAGTGTTGCCATTGTGGCTTAAGTGTGTGTGTGGTTCTATGCAGGCTCACCCACTGCATTGCCTGGCGTCTCTGAGCCAGTGCTTGGGTTGAAGTTCTGTTCCCCAGAGGTAACTGCTGTTACCTTTTTTCCGTACCGTTTCAGATGTTTATACACATTGAGCATTTGTATATGTATGTGTGAGTCCTTTTTATATTTTACACCAAAAAAATTTTATCGTGCATAACCTTTTCTTAATAATCTTGGGAATATTCAAATGGATCTATTCCATCATTTTTTTACTCCATTAGTTTTACACTGTATTATATATCAATTATAATTTATTGTTTATTTATTTATTTATTTATTAAACATAATTTAATAATTCCCCTCTTGATTGACATTTGGGTTCTTTCCAATGGTTGTTTTGTTTTGTTATTTATTTGTTTGTTTGTTTGTTCTGGGATAGAGCCTTGCTATGTAGTTCAGCCTGGTCTTGAGGTAACTATGTTGCCAAGGCTGGCCTCAAACAGCAAGCCTCCTGCCTTAGCCTCCCAAAGTTCTGGGATTACAGGTGTGCACCACCAGGCCTGGCTTGTTTATTTGTTTGTTTGTTTTAACACTAAAACACTGCACCAAACATCCTTATAGGTACCTCTTTGAACACTGTCTATGGGACAAATTCCCAAAAGTTGAATTTCTGAGTCAAGCAGAAGCCACACGCTTCAAACTTTGACGGTCGTTGCCAAACTTCTCTGCAAGACTGAGCTGAGTCTTCTAAGATGAGTAAGCAGTAGTGAGGTAAAGGCATGAGCGTAAAGAGCAGCATGATCAGAAGTTTGGCGGGGGCCCATGAGACACTTAGTTTGGAGGGACTGAGTCAGACTGGGAAGTACAGCCAACGGCAGTGGGCGGTGTGTATGGGACCAACGTCTGTGAGGCACAGGTCAAACCACGCAGGGCGCAGTGAGCTGCAGGAAGTCACAGAGGCTGGCAAATGATGCCTGGTGGCCACGTGGGGCTCTCTGCCTGTTTTTGTGAGCTGAATTTTACTGAAACACAGCCATGCCCCTTAGTTTATCTGTTATCGATAGCTGCTTTTGCTGCAGTGGCAGTCGAGTGGCTTGGGTAAAATCCATTTGCCCACAAAACCTCAAATATTTACTTCTTGGCCCTTTTAACAGAAGAAGTTTTTGGTTTGAGATTAGCCTGAGAAGAGTGGCAGGCCGTGGAGGATTTCAAAGGGGGACGTGGTCAGGCTTGGGAAGGTCGCCGGGCTGCTGTGCAGGGAAATGTGGAAAGGGCAGAGCATGAGGCCGGGGGACGGGGAGGCTGGCGCAGCGACCAGGGCAGAAGTTAGGGGGCCTAAATGAGACAGTGGCAGTGGGAGTGGAGAGAAAAGGGTGGGTTGGGGGTCCCTGAGAGGAGAATGGCTGGGTGTGTGCATGGGAAAGGCAGGGAAATGGAGGACATACGGGGTGCTGCCGGTGGCAGCAGGTGCTCCAGACACTGGAAATCTCCCACTGTGTTGCCAGTATCCCATTCAGCCGCCGCCGACCAAGGGCCTCTGTTCTGGACCAAGCTCTTTTAATTCTTAAACTGGTATCAGCAAAAGGAATGTAGAGATGTCTTACAAGGTTGTGGTCAGTTTTCGTCTTTTCTCACTGAACTAGCTTAGCTTTGATTTTTATATCTAATCATCCTCCTGACTCTCCTCCCATGTAAAAGTTCATTATCAGGATGACTCAGGTAACCCATAAAGAGGTTGGGAACTTGGGCTCCTGGGCTTGATCGGGCTGTTAGTCTGCCTTCACCTAGCTTCACAGGGACAATCTTCTGGTCTTTCCTCACAAGAGAGTACTTGTTTTCTTCTTCCAGCTGGTGGAGGTGGTGGAGCACTCAAATGTTAGATATAAAGAGCAGGTGAAGAGCTGGGGACAGTGGTTGACAAGAATTTAAAAGGATAACGACAACAGATCTTACCAGGGGAGTCAGCCTTTCCAGAAGTTAGAAACACAGTCTTGGAATCTTTGTGGTCTGAGTCGTAGGATTATGTCCTAAAGGCAACACAAGATAGACAAGGTTGTTCAGATGCAGGCAGAAAATAAATAACAAGCTCTCTTCAAGAGGTCTGTAGTAGGGATTGCTCTGACTGGTAGAACAGAGAGATCTGGAACATTCTCCTGGTGGTTTTATGTGCAGTGAGGCAGAGGAGAAGGAAGAGGGAGAGAGCGGGTGGGCAGAATGAGAAGTTGGTTATGGATGGTGATGGAGAAGAAGAGGAAATTGTGTAAGTTTCTGAGCATTATGGTTGCAGGTGAGCTATTTGCTGTGCCAGGAATTCCACACCTATGACTCACCTCTGCCTTTTAATAACTCTGGAGTGTAGGTAGTGTCCTCATCACTTTATGGAGGAGGAAACCGGCTCAGGGAAGTTAAGTGACTTATGCAAAAATTTCCCAGAGAGTAAATGGCAGAAGGAGGGGTTGTGTTAGTCAGCTTTCCATTACTGCAACAATATCTGAGATAATCAACTAATAAAGAAGAAAGGCTTTTTTTGGGCTCAGGTTTGGTGGTTTTGATCCATGGTTGGGTAGAACTATTGCTTTTAGGCTTCTGGTTGGAGAGGGCAGCCGATCAGGACAGGAGTGCTCAGTGGGATGAAGATGCTCCCTTTATGGCTAGGACATGAAAGAGAGAGGAAGAGCCAGGGTTCCCTAGTCCCCTTTGAGGGCCACCCCCAGTGACCTCACATCTCCCATTAAGCCCCATCCCTTGGAGTTTGGAACTTGGGAACTTGGGCTCATGGGCTTGATCAGGCCGTTAGTCTGCCTTCGCCTAGCTTCACATGGACAAGCTTCTGGTCATGCCCCACAAGAGAGTATTTTTTTTCTTCTTCTAGCTGGTGGAGGTGGTGGAGCACTCAAATGTTAAGTATAATGAGCAGGTGAAGAGCTGGGGACAGAGTTTCTACCAGCCCCCAGTAGCACCAAGCATACATTGGCTTTGGTGGACATTCCACAGCCAAACTGTAGCTGAAGTGAATCCAGGGCTAATTGGTTCTCGGCCAAGGTTCTTCTGCCATACTGTGGGAGGCTGAGCGCAGTAGTGGGTGGGCCAGGGCAGGGGCAGGGAAGGATCAGGCAGGCAACAGGGCTAGAGGAGGCTCACAAAATCTGTAGTGCTTGCCAAGTTCAGCCACTCATGCCTGAGCAGCTGGCTGATTTTTCATAAAATAAAAGAAGTCCCTGAATTGAGAAATATGTGTGTCTCCAAGATTGGATTGTGCAGTGAACAGTAGCCAGAGCGAGCAGTAATCCATCATGGCCTGGCGTTGGCGGGCGCTGCCAGCCGGAGCCCTGGTGGAATTGTCATGAAGGTGACCTTGGAGGGAAACCCAGGGTCTACTCTCCAGCAGCCTCCTGGGAATTTGGGCAAGGAGTGGAGGGAGTGGGCGCTGAATTCCCTTCTCCCTCTGGGGAGCTGTTTTCTTCCATCTCCTTCTTAGCATTTTACATGTTACACCAGTGCTAGGTCTGGTGGCTAGTGGGTCCCAGGAGCTGAGGATGAAACTAAACCTGGAAAGACTCAAAATCTGTTTGTTCGTTTTTTTGAGGCAGGGTCTCACTCTAGTTCAGGCTGTCCTGAACTCACCGTGGAGCCCAGGGAGGCCTCAAACTGTGGCAACCCTCCTGCCTCAGCCTCCTCAATGCTGGGATTACAGACGTGCACCACCACACCCAGCAAGACTCAAAATCTGACAGTGAGTCAATTTCTTGCTTTTGTGACCCCAGTTTCTACTGTCCTCCTTGGTGACTGAAGGTCCAGGATGGAGCCTCTTGAGATAAGCCCTGGAGGGCAACTCCTTCTAGGGCAGGCCAGTGGTTTAAATAGTTTGGTTCTACAGTCATTCAGAGTTGATCTCAAGTCCTGTGTTGGCCACCTACTAACCGTCCTCCCAAGGACACCATGAGTCTCCATTTTGTGGATTAAGAAACTGAGGCTGAGAGGCCAAGTAACTTGTGAGAGTTAGTGTGTCTGTGAAGTGTTCCCTCTGGAGATGGTGAGGGTCTCTGTAGCAGGCCGCACTTACTGAGTGCTGACGGCATGTGTGCAGCATTCCAAGCATTTTACATGTCTTACCCACTTAACCTTCACAACCATCCCAGGACAGGACATATAAGGATTCTGTTTTACAGATGAGAGAACTGAGACACAAAGAAGTCAAATAATTCCTCTGAGGTGAAGCCAGAACTGGAATCCAGCCAGTCTGGTCCTGGAATCTGAGTTGCTACTGAGAAGCTTTGTGGTTCAGGCTTAGAGCTAAATATTCCAGTTGGACTCATGAAACCCAAGAGGAGGACGTGATTGCCATTGTCCCCACTTTGAGTATGAGGACATCGAGTTCAGTGGAGTGAAGCAGCCTGTCTGAGGTCACACAGTTAGTAGGATGACACTGTCCATTAAATTTTAAGGACAATAAGGAAGTGGGGGACATAACCATATTTTTATTTTCTGGTCTCGGGTAACACCTGTGCTCATTAACATCCAATAGGCCTGTCTTCCAATCCCGCCTTTGCCTGTGACCCTCTGTGTGGTCTTTAGCAAGGCTGAACCTCTCTGACTCTCATTTTCTGCTTTCTAAAATGGTGATAATAGTGTCTGTGTTGGTGTGCGTGTGTGTGTGTGCGTGTGTGTGTGTGTGCGTGTGTGTGTGTGTGTATGTGCACACGTGTGCTTATGGAGTGTCCTTCACAGAGTCTGGCAGAGAGCATGTGCCTCATGTACAGTGACCCTGTCATTGTGTCAGCTGCGGGGGCCAGTAGCTGGCTTGTTACTACAAAGCTGAAGTTATATGGGGGCAGAGGTGTCATCCTCAGGTGAAGGTCAAAGTGGTCTTCTTAGAGATAAGGAAACTGAGGCTAACAGACAGGACTGGACTTTCTCAAGGTCACACCATTAGTGGCAGCGACAGAACTCCTGGCTCTCATGTCTTTCAGCAGCTCAACCCCAGTCACACCCTGGTGAGGGTATTTGCATCTCTTCTCTGGTCCAGTGACAACCCAGAGTTTTCAAAGAACACTGGTCCATGGGGTCACCTGCTGAAAGGTAAATGACAATTGAACATTTGGCAAGGAGTTGAGTTACCCCTTCTTTCTTTTTTCAAGGTCTAAGGGCCATACAGCTTGGGTCAGAGGGACAGGGCTGGCCTGGGGCTATGCTGTGGGGACCCATCCAGGAAACTTTCCTGTTTGCTGCCGGAGGCCTGGCTAATTGCATGGGGATTAATCTTTGCACCTCTCAGGATGCCCTTGGTGCTCAGACGTCCCTGCAGCCTCCTCAGCCTGGAAGCCGAACGGTTCCCGGTGGCTGAGTCTGGCCTAATGTGGCTGGTACTTTTCCAAGAAGCGCTGCCCACTCACACCTCCACGTTTCCTGCTCTGTCTCACTGCCACCCCATGCCCTGTCCCAGCCCACACCCATGCCAGCTGGTGCCCTGTAGAAGCCTCTGCTCGGCCTCCCTCCTCCCATCTGGCCCCTCAGCCTTCTCTTCACACTGAAACCAGGATCCATGTTCTCGCCAAATTCAGCCATGCCGCTCATCTATCCAAAACCCCTTCAGGTTTTTCTCTGCCAGCTGAATGAAGCTCCAGACTCACTGGCTGGGCATACGATTCTCAGGCTTCACGGTCTGAGTCCTGCCCGCCGCCCCTGTCATCTTTCGCATGCCCTGTTCGTCCTGTACCTCCCAGCTCTAAGCCTTGGCTCTCGCTCTCCTCAGGACCTACAGAGATGTTTCTCTTCATCTCCTTGGGCAAGCCTCTCCCCGCTTCCTCCTCCTGCCCTTCTTCCTTTGTCTTCTCCTCTTCCTCCCCTTTTCCTCCTGCACAGCCCCAGGCCCCTTAAGCCCAGGCTCTCTGTCCTCCCTGGGCTCCTGCAGGCTTTGCATGTGGTTCTCTTACAGCTCTTCCCTTGCTGGGTGGTTCCTGCTGCTCATCTCTGCCCTGCCCCTCGAGCCCCCACTGTGGGGGACAAGGGCATGGGCCATTGGGGTTTCCAGGTCTAATAGCTGGATTGTACCTAGAGCTCAGCAGGTTGTCACGATCCAGAAAATGTTGATGTTGGCTGGCAAATAGCCATCTTACCCTTTTCCTTTGGATTCTTGGACTGCCTGTGGCTCAGCAAGTTCAGGGTTAATGGTGACCGCAGCAGGGGCCTCCTGATTGGTTAGTGCCTTGCTCAATCTGTTGTTAAATTTCTAATTTTATCCCAGAAGAGCATTCTGCCAGGACTGGGCCCTGCCCTTCTCCTTCTCTTCTCAGCAAGCCCCCGGGGTTCCTCCCGGGTCTTGATTCCAGCTCATGAACAGTCTCAGTGCTTTTGAAGTTCTCATTCTCTGGAAGGAAAAGGCAACTTTCCCCCCTCCCCAAGATACCCAGGTCTGAGAAGGTGGTAAAGCGATCTGTCTGGGGGCCTGGCTCAGAGGCAGGCATCGAGGGCTTTAGATTTCAGGCCACAGACTGGAGTTCGGGGAAGGTGTGGTAGCTCCGTGAAGGTGTGGGCACATGCTGCCTGCCTGGTACCTGGCAAGGCGAGCGGCTTCACAGGGAACCTGGTCCCTCTGGGGCTCATAGCCCAGACGGGGAGACAGGCAATGTAGAGTCTGTGACAATAGAGGGTGACCGTAGATGTAGAGTCATGTAGAGCCTCAGGGGGCCCGGCACCAGGGAGGACACCCTGGGGAATGGAGATGGCTGGGGCTGGGTCCTGAAGGACGTGGAGTGTGCCTCGCCTTCTCAGGGCCGTACTTTTCAGGTCACTGCTCTCATAGAAGGTAAGGCAAGGTCATTGCTCTGTCCCGTTGCTGCCCTGTCCTGCCAACCCACAGTGTGGATAACGACAATCACAGCCCACACTGAAACATGCTTACCATGTTTTAAGTACTTTGTGGTAACACCCCTTTTACTCTATATGATAACCATATGAGGTAGACACAGTCAGTAGTCCTGTCCCAGAGGCGGGGAAGCAGAGGCATGGAGGAGTGATGTAACTTGGGCAAGGCCTCAGAGAGCCTGTGGTAGGAAAGCCTTGATTCAAACCCAGCAGCCCAGCTCTAGGGTCACTGTGGCCACAACTACTGCACCACACCGCCTCGAACTCACTCCAAATATTATTGTCGGGCCTTGACCTCCTGCAGTCAGAGGAGAAGATGCTGCCTCAGATGCTCAGAGTGTGCCATGTTGGTGGTGGTCCACCTGGTCTCAGGCACCAGGCACCAGGCACCTTCTGACATAAGCTCCAGAGGCTCCCAGAGCTCTGTGGGTCTGTCAGGGGTCACAGTGAAGCTCTCCTCTTCTTCACGTTGACGATATAGTGGAGAACAAGCCAGAGAAAACCCTGTGTAGTGGAGATGCGTTTGTGGAGAGGGGGGCAATAATCAGAAGTCAGGTGCGTAGTACGAGGGGCGCTGATAAAGGCCATGAAAGGTAGTTAAGCAAAGAAGGCGAGGAGGGCCAGGGGAAGCCGCCATTACAAATGGTGGAGGTCTCGCTGGACAGGTGACATGTGAGCAAAGACTTGGAGGAGACAGGTGGCTAAAGACTGTTCTGGGGGTGGGAAACAGCACGTACAAAGCCCTAGAGGGATGTGTCCAGCTGGGGGAGGAGCCATTCAAGTAGGAGGCCTGTGGCTTTCACCGGGAAGTGTCTTATTGTGGTATAGTTATTGCATAGCTGGTGGTGTCTATGCTCTGTATTGCAGTGAGCTGTGTAGGGCTGACCTGGGATAAGCCCTTATACCTCTCTGTGCCTCAGTTTGCTCCTAAGTAAAATGGGGTGAATGATTGTACCTATTGGTAGGATTGAGTTAATATACACAAAGTACCCAGCACAGTGATTGCTCTTACTATTGTCGCTGCAGCGATTTTTCATTACTGTTGTCTTCTCACTAGACTGGGAACAACAGCCACGTGTGGTTCTTCCCTGCAGCCCAGGGCCAGCCCAAGGCAAGGCTCACAGAGCAGGCTGAACAGGGATGGAGGGGGGGGAGGCTGGTTTTGGACAGAACTAATGATAAAATAGATGGCCGAACAGGAAGGGCACCAGGCCCCTGCCTGCCTACCTCCCTCTGGCTCTCGAGGCCCTTGGAGCTGGCCGGAGCCCTGGAAGGCCGGGGCCCGAAGCCTGCCCGTCTTCACATTGGTGTGTGCAGAGTCTCTGGGGCCGACAACCCGTTTGTTAGTAGGGTAATAAGTAAACAAGCTGCTTGTCAGCACAGGGACTGGCACGGGCGCCTTCGAAGATAAATGCTGCCTCTGAAAGAGACAAATATTTACCATTCTCCAGACGAAGTTGTCAGCCCTGCTAAAGGCCTCCGGGGCTTAGAATTAAAGTGAATGTTAAGATTTCCTTTTCACTCTAATGGAAATACATCACTGTTCTTCTTCATCACGAAGAACATGAAATGGCCTGTGCTTGAACACCTAGTGTGTGCCTGCGCACTGCCTTGCTCTCATCTCAGTCCTCTGGGCTAGGGGTCACGACCAGGATGTTACATATGAGGCCACTGAGACTTGCACAGGTGAAGTGAGTTACTAAAGGCCAAACAGCTAGCGGTGTGATTTTCGGGATCCTTACCTAGGCATAAGGGGAAGAAGGTAGAAAGACAAGCTCCTCCCCTCAAGGGATGGTGATGGCACTTGTGCTTCATGGGATAATAAACGGGGCCCATGCAGGGTTTGCATCTGCTTGAAATGGTCCCAGAAGGCTGGAGGAAGTTGTTCTCATTCTAAGACTGCAGTGTTAGAGCTGAGAGATTTCTGGAGTTTCTCATCTAGCCGGAGACTAAGGTCTGGAACAGCTTGTGCTGTATCTGTAGGAGTGAATGACATTGTGCCCGTTTTACAGATCAGGAAACTAAGGCCAGGAAGAGTGTGACAGATCCAATGGCATGGCCATGGAATAGCAGCCTTAGGGCTTCAAGGTGGAGCATCTCTAGGTTGTGCATCTCTAGGAAGTGAGCTTGGTACTTCAGTCCTGGTGCTGTCAATTACTAGCTAAGTGAACTTGGGCAAGATATTTAGTTCTCTGAATTTCGTTTTGGTTTTCTGTAAAATGAACATCTTAGTAACTTCAAAAGTTCTTATGTGAATGAAAAAATTTGGAGACAGAAAATACTTAGATTATGCCTGATGCGTAGCAAATGGTATTCATAATTATTATCTCTACTGAGTTTTTTGTGTGTCACTCATTCAACGAAATGTGTGTGTTTGAAACAGACACTTCTAGAGCACATCACATGTACCACACACACTATCTCCAAGCACTTGGGCTGCCAGAGGGACCGAGGTGAGAACCTTCGTACCCCATCCCCTCCCTTGGGGCAGGACAACTCTGATCTTGCCCTGGCTCCTGGAACTGGGTTCTAGTCACTGATGACTATAACATGCATAGGAAATCCAAGTTCACTGGTGTCTTCCCTTCCCTGCCTCACATCTCTATGTCTTCCGGTGTGAACTAGAATTGTTTTCCAAATCACTGCCTGCACTTGAGTCTCTGTTTTAGAATCTGCTTCTGAGGAAACTGAAACTAAGCCAGCTCCTAAAGTGTACCAGACCCTATGTTTGGTCTGACTGGGCCGACCTGGTGGGGATGGAGAGGATGAGAGGGGATGTCTGGCTGGGGGAACAGCACCTGCAAAGGCACAGACAGGTGAGTGAACTGTCCTTGGCAAAGGGTGAGGATCATAGTGAGGCCGAGGCTGAGGGGCTACCATTCTACAGTTGGAATTCAAGTCTGGCCTCAGTGTAGATAGGCTTAGGAAGGAAGGATCCCTCTGATGGCACCAGAAGGCTCTGCCTGGACAAACATCCCAATTAAAATCTCAGGACTTCTTGGCCAAGAATGGAGTGTCTATCTGAAAAATTTCTGGAAGTGCTTTAAAATATCCATCAACTTGAGTGTGGTTTAAATCAATTGAACTGTATTAGAAACACCAGTTATTGCCACTAAGTCCCGCTGCAGAGCCTGGAAGCTGTGAAGACCACTGAATGTTCTCTGCAACTATCACAGGCTGGAGGATCAGCTCAGATCTAGAAATGACCTTTACCCCCGTAGAGAGGCAGGTCTCTTTGTCTCCTCTCCTGCCCTCCTGGAAGCATTGCCCTTACACACACACGCGCACGCACACACACGCACACACACACACACGCGCGCGCGCGCGCGCACACACACACGTACACGGCCGACCCATGCTTTTTGCATCCCTCTGCAGCTCTTGGCTGCTCACTTTCTGTTATCCAGGTGGGCAAGCTGTCCCAAACTTGCACTAATACAGGACTCTGCGCCAGGCACTGGGGATTCGGAGATGCTCATATGTAGGTCTGTAGCCCAAAGAATCTGTCTCTCTGGACAAGGAGATAGACACACGAACTGGCAGTGACCATGTATTAAGGATGATGTTGCAGAAGTCAGAGGGAGGGATTAATCAAATGTAGGGCAGAGGTCATGGGAGGCATCTCTGGGATTTGCTCTCCACTCATGTGAAATAGAGACCTGCTATCTAGCTCACAGCAGCGAAGAAGGAACAACTCACATGAAGAAAGGCCTCAGTGCTTCTCAGGGAGACAGGGGGAGAAAGCGGCCTCATGCTCGTCCACCCTGAAACAGCTGTTTCCGGCCTGGAGTCCTCCCAACAGAGCTGCAGGACCTTATTTCACCTGCTTTTGTTGTCTTTTGCCTTTAGACAAAGAGATCCTTGATGGACTCCAAATTTGTTATTTGATTTATTTTATATTTGAATATGAGGTTGGCCCAGAGAGGTGAAGGTCAGAAGCAATGTCTTAGTGGATCTTTGGACCTGGGCCTGGCTACACCCAGGTTCGGATTTCTCAGAGTCTGGAGGGTGCTGAAACACTCCCAGAGAACATCCCGAAGCTGCTAATGTCCTGACCTCCTAGTCTGGTTCCAATGTCAGCATCTCTCCACTAGAATTTGTGAGTTAGCCTGAACTTTAACGTTTGCGTTTTCCACATAAGGTCTTAGCGAAGGTAATTATTTCCAAAGAAAAAATTTTTCCATGGGACTGTGTAACTTATATTAAATATATGAACATGATGCACCAGGAAAGATTAATATCCATTCATAGTGTGGCTTTGATGGGCGGTAGAATATGCCCCTTGGAGAGAGGTGGGACAGTGTGTGTTTCTGTGCTTTTATCCTGTAATTCACTTTTTTATTTTGTTAATCAGAGTCTTTGAACATCTCCCCTGTAGCCACACTAGTTCTGGTTATTAAAGTGCATTTTAATAGGATGGCCCTGCCCCTGCTGACTGCTGTGCGGTACTCAGGTTGAAGATAAGGGCAAAGAGCTAACAGAAAGGAGTTTTAAGAGTCCAACTCAGGATTCCCTACTGATTCTTTGTGTCCTGGGACAGGTTCTCAGTCCTTGCTGAGCATTTCAGTGGCATTCAAATCTCTCTTTACATTGGCCCCACTCACCTTCATAGCCCGATTTCCTCTTTACAGTCCCCAAATCTCCTACCCACCCAGCCAAACATCTTTGATTCTCACCCCAGGAATATGCCCTTTTTCCTCTCCCTCCCTTCACCAGGAATGCTCTGCCTTTCTTTGCCATTAAAATCCTCACATGAGACACTCTAGTCTCTATTAAACTTTGTTCTCAGTTTGTCATAAGCCTTCCCTTACCACCTTTTGAGCATTTAAAATCACATTCTAGTTGACATTAGAATTGTTGTAGACATGTCTTTCTCCCATGATTAGATTGTAAGCTCTGTGAAGGCAGACCAATATCACCTATATCCGCTTAAGTCCACACTGGAAACTTGAACCCACATAAATTCCCCACTGTAAGTGGAGGAGCTAGATTCTTACTTAGGAGTTCTGAGTGCAGAAGCCCTATGTGATAGTTAATTTTATGTGTCAACTTGAATAGATTAAGTAAATATATTGGTAAAATTATTTCCGAGTGTATTTTGGAGGGTTAGCCTTTGAATCAATAGACTGAGTAAAAAATGATCTGCCCTCACTAGTGTGCGTGAGCATCATCCCATCTGTTTGGGAGTGCAGGTACAGAAGGGAGGAGGAAAGGCTGAGAGGAACATCCCTCCTCTACCAGTAGACCTCAGAATTTGGGCTCTCAGGCTGACTCTGAATTGTACCACTGGCTATCCTGGTTCTGCAATATCCAGGCAGTGTACCATGGGACTTCTTGCTCTCTGTAATCATGCAAGCCAGTTCCCCCACAATGCTAACCCTGCCTGTCATCTCTCCCTCCACCTCTCCCTCTGTCTCCTGCTGGTTCTCTGGAGTCTTGACTGATACTCCCTATCTCTATATCCTTATTAAATGGATGAAAAAATCTCAGCTTCCTTAGACTTCAAATGCAGATAATATTCTGTGTTTCGTGCTGCCTCTGAGGGTGATTCATAAACTCTGTTCTCTTACTCTCAAGGTTTGGGATGGCTCTGGACTTCTTGGATGAACAGGCTAGAAACTCATCAGGAGTTAAATAGCAGATCTACTTTGAGGACTTCACCATGGGGTTGCAAGCTGGGTCTTGGGAATGTCCAGATCTGAGACTGACAATTCCTTAGCGCTGGGCACTGGGGTAGGATAGGATTCTCATGTGTGGGATTCTGAACTGCTTCCTAGTCGGTATTCTTACCTCTTGAAATCCACTTTCCCAATCTGTTCATCATCCAGTGTCTAGTCAAGAAATGTTGGTTGAGTCCTAATATGTATCATGAATTTGTCTATGGCAGGCCTGGGGAAAACAAAGATTAACCAGATATCATCCCTTCCCTCTAGGGAGAGGCAGACATGGGAACAGACGTGATAACCAGAGACACGCTATGGTGGAGGGTAGGAATACTGGTGGGCCAAAGCAGAGAGCACAGAGGGTCTGAGAAATCGTGCTCTGCGTTGATTGCTTCCTCTGGGCTGTAGATTGTCTGAACTCACTTTACTGTCTTAGATCACATTGATTCTCTGGCCTTACTTTTTGTTTCTACACAAGACAGCAGCTGGGCTCAGTGGACTCCTAGACTTTATCCCACCATGCTCACCTTTCAATGACATTGTATTCATTCTCCTGGGCACCACACTAGTCTTCATTACACTCTTCATGTTTTTCAAAAGGATAGAAGCTTCCCTAGAGCTCCAAGACTCACCAAGGCCTGACACTGATAGGGATTGACTCTGAGACTTCCTCAGAGGTTTCAGGTCTTCTAATGGTGCCTGGATCAGTGCTGGGCATGGCCAGGCCTGCTCTGGGCACACTGTCTGCCTTTTTGCCAAGTCATGGGGGAGACTCTTCCCTGTGAGTATTGTGCCAGAACCTGTGAATTCAATGGTGAACAAAACCAGGCACAATTCCTAACCTCATGGAGTTCACAGTCTAGTTGGAGAGTAGAGTTAGTAAAATAGTCATACAAAGGAATATACAATTACATCTTGAGGTAAGTGATTGAGAGCAAGAGACATAGACCTAGGCGAGGCAGTATAATGAGGACTGAAAAATGCTCTAGCAGCATGAGATCAGTATTGAGAGTTGTTTTGTCGGAGCGGTGAGTCCAGAAGCCATGTGCGAGTGGACTGAGGAGGAAGTTGGGTGTGAGGAAGTAGAGATAGCCACTCTGTAATATTTCTTGATCAGTGAGGACTGAAAAAGCTAGAAGGAAGCTTTGAGATCTTTTATGGTAGGTTCTTTAAGAAAAGGTTGTAAGGACATCCGCAG
Organism: Dinomys branickii; assembly: GCA_004027595.1. Classification (NCBI taxonomy): domain Eukaryota; kingdom Metazoa; phylum Chordata; class Mammalia; order Rodentia; family Dinomyidae; genus Dinomys; species Dinomys branickii. The sequence goes on along the minus strand of PVLD010002316.1, from coordinate 21,300 downwards.
ACACCATCTTTTGTAATCCTTCTAACAATCTTGTGACATAGGAAGGTCAGGTTTCATTCCCATTGACAGAGGAGGAAGAGAATTCCAGAAAGATGTTGCGTTTTGAATAGAATATTCATAGCAGAGCCAGGATGGGAGCTGAAGCCCCCAGAATCTCTGCGCTCCTCTGCCCCCCACAGGCTAGCTGTTTACCACCTTCTGAATGGATGGGGATTGTTTTCCACACACTCAAGATATCTTTATTTCTTTTTTCTTTCCTCCTCAGGTCTTTAATATTCAGGACCATGGCCAGAACCTGCACGGCCATCATTAAACACAGAGGTAAGCCTAGAGCTTTAGCCCATGAGATTAGCAGTGCTTTTGTAAGGCGGTTTTCTTAGCAAATATCAGCTGAATATATACTAAGAATCAGGTACTGTAAGGGGTCCTGGGGAAACAGGACTGGCAAACTGCCCTTTCGGAGCCTGCAGCCTAAGATGGAGAGAAAAACATGGACCCAGTGAGATGTGCACACGGGTAGTGGAATTATAAAGGAGCATGAGGATCAAAGAAGGTTTCCTGGAGGAGGTCCAGCCTGGGGTGAATCTTGAAGAGAGAGACGGCAAAGAGGAGTCACTGAGGGTTTTAATCGGGGACATGACGAGGTCACATGTGTGTTTTAAAAAGGCCCCCGTGCTGCACTGTGAGAACAGGCAGAGGTGAGGAGAGAGGGGGTGACTCGGGAGACAGAGGAGGGGGTCTTCCCAAGCACAGCCTAAAACACACAGCGTGGCTTTTTACCTCGCTTGCAAGAGCAGATGGAAGTGTTCTGGCGTTGCACGTTTCCTTTCGGCATGGGGAAGATTCACTGTCTTGACCAGCTGAGGCTGGCTTTGAGAGGGAAGTGTGTTGCTGGTGGACAGGAGGAAGATGAAATACGGGGGGGGGGCAGGGTCATTGGATGTGCTGAACAGTTACTATGCAGGAGCACTGTGCTAGGTGCTTGTCTCATATGCTCACTTCATTCCCCCAACAGCTTGGGAAGTAGGGAGGCCCCCAGTCTTCACAGAGAGAAACTGAGGATCAGAGAGGTTCAGTAACTGGGGCCACATCTGGGTATTAAAAATCAAAGAGCCAAGATTTGAACCCAAGCCGCCGTGGCTCCAGATGGCTCCCATTCCTTCCTCAGCGTCTCTCCTTTCAGCGGAGACCCCGCTGCCGGAGAAGAATAACGGCTCTGGGCGCCGCCGCCCTTCACTTCCGTGCTCCTCAGGAGCAGCAATCACATTAAGCATTCTTTTCTCAGCTTTTAAGGCCGGGAGCTTCAGAAACCCACAAATGGACTAAGCATCAGTGACATGGTCCCTCCTGGGCTGGGGGGGCTTACTTTTTGCTAACCCGTCATACCCTGTCTTGCAGAAAAGAGTGCTTCTGTATTCAGGGGTAGGAAGGTAACAGGCTCCATATCGGTGCCAATTACCTGCGTTGACGCCCCTGGGGTGCACTTGCCCCCCAAGTTTTGGACTGCAGCATTCTCTCCAGGCTTTTGTGGCTGCTGTGGTGGCATCTGCCGCAGAGCCTGAGGAAGCTTTATGGAGATGGTCACACTCCAGTGCCCAGCCTACTTGTTGGAACTTTCCAGAAATATTGCACTGCAGACATTTTCCACGCCGTTATGCTAATGGAGTCAGGAAAAATCAATTGTCCTTAAGGAACAGGGGAATGAGACGTGCCGTAAATGCCACAGAATGAGTGATTGGTTGATTGCTTGCCGGCGATCGGAGCGTGTCTCATCCCTACATTATTCTGATGAATTTTTATGGCATGCCTCCTTTCTTGCTTGCTCCCTCCCCCACCCAGCCCCCCCTAGCTAGGGAAGAAGGTTTATGGCTTGCAGCTTCTCAGTTGATTGAATGCAGCTGGCATTGTTGCAGCAGAGGACAAATAGGTACATTTGCTTTACAGGCTGAGAAAAGTGGGTTGGAGAAATTGCACCGCCACGTCCCTTTGCAACAAAAGCGCCCTTAAAAATGCAGATATTTTTTATGAAATGACTTTACTCTCCTTCTCGGTGTCCCTAATCTTCCTATCAGAGGAGAGGGCAAAAGCAAGAAATAAAGAAAAAAAGGTTGGGGGAAAGAAATATATGGCTAGCGCTTCTGCAGAGATCCGATTTTTCATTCTTATCACAAAGGAAGCTAACGAAGGCATTTCATTAGTATTCATTTTAAGCTGATGTGATTTTCTCCTTTCTGCTAACACAAAAATAAATAAATAAACAGTCGAGCTATGTCTGCGAAACTGCCCACAAGGCGGCTTGGAGCAGAGGTCAGCGTTTTCTGGAATGAGTGTGCATTGCATTCAGCAGGGCGGCCAAGAAAATGGATCCAGCTCGAAAAAGGGGCCATCTAGGGCCGGGGGCGGGCAAAGTTTGGGTAGAGACAGGTCTCTTGGCTTCCAGAACCTGCGTCCAGGGTGGCGGTGGCATTAGGACCTGGAGAAGGCAATCAGGCTGTGACTGCCGTTTTCCATGGGGAGGTAGCTGCACGGACGCTCTCAGTGCCTGGGTACTGGTTCCAATTCTGGATTTGGGCATCAGGGAGTTCCTTCTATTGTCTGGTTTTTCCTGTTTCTGCCTCAAGGACAGCTAAGCCCTACTGAAGGTTGAGAAATTTGATTGGGTGAAAATTTGGGAGTGCCTGGCTAGAAAGAGGGGACCTAGGGACACAGATGTGATCCTCATCCATCCAAAGAGCCATGGCGGATGGAGGGCCAAGCTTAGTGTATTGGCCTCCAGAGGGGTAAACTAGCATTGGTCTGTGGATGTGCCAGACAGGCAGAGAAATCCACCAGATTTGAGATCAATTTTCAGTTCCACCTTATGCTGAGTATGTCCATAGGTATGTTGTCCACACCTCTGAGCCCCCACATTCGTGTTTGTAAGAGGAAATAAATCAGAATAAAACACAACCTAATATTTTCAAACTGCTTTAAGGAACAGTAGTTTACAGTGCTGGGAGATGGGTATTAGCGACTCCTTTGTAAAGAAAGGGAAGCCCTGAATGAGAGATACCGTAAGCAGCACAGTCTCCTGGGTTCATCCCTCCTGCTCAGCTGCTTTTTAGAGTTGCTAGGAGGAGGAGGAGGAGGTGAGATACATCGGCCCGATATTCTCGGTTCTTAGATGGAAGTCTTTATCCAGTTCCCTTCAAATGTGAAGCCACTGGACGTATCTCCATCTTCCTCTCACCTGTCCTGTGACACCCCCTGGCCCTGCCTGATGTGGAACATCCTTCTCTACTTCTGCTGTGTGGCAACACTACACCCACCCTTTAACTCCAGTGTCACCACCTCTGGGAAGACTTCCTGGAGACCCCTCCCAGGGCTTTAGTGTGCTAGGTCCCTTTCTTCTCTCACCGAGTATTTGATTCTAGCCACTAGCAATACAAAGAGAAGAGGGAATCCTGACCTGAGTTCAAATCCTGACACGGGTGTATAATCATGAATGGATTACCTAAATTCCCCGAGCCTCCCTCTTCTCACTGACCAGTGGTGACAATCATCATAACTACTTCAGAAGGCTCCTGCCGGGTTCAGCGGCACCTATTTGCAGGGTACTGTGCTCGATGCTTGGCACACATGCGATCATAAGGAATCCAAGATGCATGAATAAAATTTCTTTTTATTTATCTAGAAATCCTGAGAGAGACACTTCTCTTCAATTCTCTCAGTGTGGCCCAGTTTCCCCTTGCTTTAGCTTTTCATGCATATCCCATGCATGATAATTAACTCCGGAATATGCCAGGTAATAGAGGCAGATCCAGGATCAAACCGGGGTGTCTCTCTCTCCCAGTCGGGACTGGAAGCTTCTCAAGGCCAAGGCTCCCATCTTCCCTCTGTCTCCTCTGGCCCGCCTTCCAAGGGCCATGCCCACCGAGGTGCTGCCGTGAGGCTTGGGGGGCTGGGTTGCTGGTGAGAGATTTGGGGCCCCTCCAGTTCCTGCCCGCTGCTGTGACCTTGTGGCCATCGGAATTCCCACGTACGGTGGGGTGAAGAAACTTCTGCCAGACCTGTGAGGGAGGAAGAGGAGGGTGCTTCGTCTTCTTTTATGCCCAGCAGGAGATGAAGAAATTACTCCGCGCGGTTGTCCGGTTGGTGTTACTGCCTCTCAAAGTAAAAATGTCCCCACAGTCAAGGTCCCGGAGCCAGTCTGTTGCCCGAGACGGCTCTGCCCTTGAAAGCCACTCTCTTCGTCGGCATCTCCTGTGGGTAATTTGAAACTGGGGCTCAGAGAACTGAACTCCAGTTAATGGTTTTCAATAAAGAATTAAGTGCTGCTCCTCGGGCTGGCACTGGGACCTGGCTTCCCGGAAGGGGGGAGAGTGCTGGGGGGCTGGCTGCCTGCATTTAGGGATGCGTTTGCATTTTCCGGTCAGTTAGGCAGCCTGATGGAAAGGCGATAAGATCAGGCCACCACAGCCAGAGGGTGGGATGCGGAGGGGGCGGGAGAGTCCCGGGCCCTGCCCCCTCCACTCCGGAGGCTGCAGGGTGGGGCTGATGGTCAGCCCATTAGAGCTGATCAGCTGTTTCCGCAAAGTGCTTGTCCAGCACCCGGCTAGTGCCCCTGCCCTGCAGCAGCCCCTTCTGGCGGGAATGCTGGAGCCTTTTGGGACTGTGTTGCCTTCCACATCAGATATCACCACTAGAACAACCAAGGGTCTTGCTGCGTGCTTTCCGCATAAAATAACTCCATCAAGCCTTACTTATCATACCCCAGAAGGTGGCAAGTACTTTCATCACTTGTTTTTCATATGAGGAAACACACAGAGAAGTTAAGTAAATTGCCCAAGGTCACACAGCTTCTGTGCCTCAGAATCTCCTCCAGTGGGGAAGGGAGGGCCAGCTTCTCCATCTCGCAGGTGAGGTGACAAGGAGAGGGAGGAATCCAGAACTGCGTAGAAGGCATCAAAAGCCTTAAAAATGTTTATATGGTGTGCCTAGGTATATTCCTGTTTCTGGAGCCTGCCCTAATCGTGCCAAAAGAAGACAATTCCAAATAAAAGATTGTTTAAAATATTAAATGATTTGAAGCAATTTAAGTACCCGATCATGGGAAATTACTTAAAAATCTGTTTGCACTGACAGTCTGCAGCCATGGAAAATAATGCTTCTGAGGGCAACATAGCAAGCTGGAAAAATGTTTGTGATATAAGAAAAAAGTAAAATCAAATTGTGTGAGTGATAACCTTCTGAGCATATTCCCAATGTGCAGGAGATATTTCTGCAAAGTAATAGTTACTATGCTAGGATGATGGAACTGCATGTAGCTTTCTTTTGTTTTGCAAACTATCTCTAATGTGTTCTTTGAATTATAGTTAAACTGATGGGCATGATTCAAGATATTATTGGATGACCCAGGAAAGTTAGATCTTCACTTGGTGCATCATAGTATCTCTAGCAAGTATACTATGGATAAACACCTTTTCTCAGGATTGCTATGTTTGAAGGAAATCTTAGATATAATGTATCTAGCACAGTGTCTGTGCATAGAAAGTGACTAAGTGATGTCAGTTACCCCCCTCAGTTTTATTTTGTTTTTTTTTTCACATGTTTTCTGACTTGTTGAGATTTGTGCAGGGAAGATGGGACAGCCAGGTATAAACCTGTATTCCAGAGGCTGAGGATCATCAGGGTCAGAGGTAGGCATATCACTTCTGCATCACTGGACACCAGCCAAAAGAATGAAGGCCAGGCCCTTCAGGTCAACAGGACCTCAAGCCCCAAGGAGGCCTTGAAATATGCATTTCCCCAAGGCCTCTCTGCGAAACACAGCCCACTAAGCTTGCCTTCTGGACAGCATCTCCCCAGCGTCTGAGGAATAGAGCCTTGTGGTTCTGATGCTGTCTGCCGGGTCCGGTAAACCGATTTTCTCATCCATGCCTTTGTCACTAGAGCTCCTCGCTGTGTTGGCTCCTTGATTAGTAGGCGTGGAGGTAGGGCTCTGTTCCAGGGACTTTCACATACCTCTGCTTACAGAATCTTCCACATATGCTTTATGCAGTGAGCAAAGCATGGTAACTGTAAAAGGTAACATACAGAGGAGCTCCCCTTCCCATAGTTGGTCCCTCAGCCCTGCCAATCCTGTCTCCTTAGCATCTCTGTAGAGTCTTTCTGCCCCAGCCTTCCACATCAGTTACTCCCCTCCAGAGCCATCTTTATAAAACTCAGACCTGGCCTCAGGAGAGCAACCCAGCTCCCCAGCCTGGCAACACCGACTGGCTGTGGTCTGATCATCCCCCATGCACAGTGACACACAACCACCTCTCCCTGCTCTCCGGATGGCTTCATGCCTATCTGCTCTCCCTGCGTCCTGGATGCCCTTTTCTGCACAGAAAACTTTGACTCCCTCCCCTGAAGCCCAGCTCAGATCCCCCTCCTGCTTCCTACAGTACTGCAGTGATTCCCAGCTTGCTCCCCAACCCCCAGAGCCATGTATCTCTCAAGGGAATGAGCCATGTCTTTTCATCTTGCACCCCTCAAGGTTAGCTCAGAGCCTAGTGCAGGCAAGAGCCCAGTGAATGTTTGTTGAGTGAATTATGAATGACAGTGTGATCTCAGGGATTCCACAAGGGAAGAACAACAGGGCCCTTTGACCTCCTGGGAATGGGAAGTGTTCTCAGATGAATTCTCCTGGCAGACACTTTGCAGCATTGCCAGCTGCTCACTCCCCAGAGGCCCTGTCTCTGCTCGGCTCCCTGACTGGTGTAAGAACATTTGGCTGTAAACCCAGTTAGCTGTGGGACTGCAGCCACCACGTCACAGAGAGTGCACCACGACAAAGCCTTGACCTGGACGGCTGGGTGGGCAGGAAGACTCACGGTCCGGTCCTGCCACCTCGTAACCCCAGGCCAGGCCTCATGCTCTAGGCTACAGCCAGACTGAGAAGTTTCCTGAAGGCACTGTGCATGTGCATGTCATGTGTGCATGTTCCTGGGCCTGTGCGTGTGTGCGCGAATGTGTGTGCATGTGTGTGTGTGTGTGTGTGTGCGTGCGGCTTTTCTATATGGTTTCTTATGTCCTTATGCCTGGAAGTGTTCTCCGTCCACCCTTCTTCCCTCCCTTCTGTTGAAGCCAAGGAAATTTCTACTGGTTCTAATGCTTGGTTCAGGTGTCACCTTTCTTCTGGGTCAGGCTCTTGCACTGGCCGTCTTATAGGCCCTGTGGCACCTCAGTCATTGCACTATCTACACTGTGTTATAATTGTGTACCTATTCTCCTAACCAGCTTGTAGCTCCCTGATGCAGAGACTTGGTCTGGTTCGTGCTGCTGGCTCTCATACATGGATTGTAGTAGATACTGATAAACATATGCTGGGTGGATTTAGGATTGGGTGAATGTGTGGATGACTTGTGCTGCGACCCCTCACTATTGCTCTTAGTCAAAGCCACGAGCTGACCTAGACAAACTGTACATATGGTGCAAAGGTGAGCTCTACAGCATGCTAGAAGACACACATAACTCGGCCTTGCAGGGTAAGACAAGCACCCTGTCCCCAAAGGGAGCTCAGCATTTTCTCCGGTGCTGCTGTGAGCTGGGGAGAGAACTGGGCTTCAGAAATAGCTTTGTTTTAAACTGGTTCTGAGCTCACTCCTCCAAGATCTAAACGTGCTTCCTGCCCTCTAAAATAAGAACTACAACCCTTGATCAGCCAACCTAACAGAGTTACTGTCAGGATCAAGCAAGCTAATGTCTCTGAAATTCTTTGCAAACTGTTTTCCCGCTCTCTAGGGTAGAAAGCCCAGCAACAAAGCATGGCAGTGCCCACTAGGGGGAGTGGCAGAGCGGGCCAGATCTTCCTTGTTAGAGATGTAGAAACAAGATGCCAGCTCTGGGTCAGATCCTCAGCTGGCTCCTGAAGAGGGGACGCCGGATGAAGTCTTGTGCTTACCTCTCCTCAACATTTCTTTCCAGAGTCAAATGAAATTTCTGGGCTATATTTGAAGTGTTAAAGAAGAAGAAAGTCAGAAGAGGGCCAGGCTGACACGGGAGAGGGAGCACTAACTCTGCCTCATCTACTGGGGTAGCTATGGGCAGCGTGAAAGCGTAGGACCTTGGGTCATTTTCTATGTCTGGCTCAGATGTCTGGATTCCAGGACTCCCAGTCCATGGTTCATCTGGTGTCGGGCACAGCTGCTGCCTTATAGGATGCCACATCAGTGGGACAGGACCCAGGTCCCTGGATACCTTCCTTCCTGGGTGCTTGAAACCAGCAGACTCCACCTCACAGTTGATTAGCGTCCTGTTTGCTGGGGCAAGTGGGCCCAGACAAGGCCAGCTGGAGGAGAGCTCTGTAACCCAATTTGCTGTGCAAAGAAGCCAGTCTGTCTGGCAAGAGCTAATTGGAAAGCTGCTTCCTCTAAGCCTGGACCCAGGAGGGCTCTAGGCCTGACTGGGCGGGGCCCCTTTGGCTAGTCCAACATCACTTAGTGCTTTGTGGGAGCTGCTCCCAGCGGGAGAGCACTTAGCCCTGGTAATTGGCCAGGCAGTCTCATCATTAATTCATGTCAAATTGGAGGGGGGGGAGGGAGCACAGAGTGGGGGTAGGTGGGAATAAATGAGTTTCTGAAGGGAGGAGTCTGTTTCTGGGCTTGGTTGAAGCAGCTTTGATTTGGGATGGATTTTAAGGATCAGGGATTCGTTTGCTAACTTGCTGTTGACCTGAGCACATTGCCTCAGGAGGCCTTAGGTTGCTAATCCACTGTAGGAGACAATAACCTGTGACCTGTCTACCTCTAAGGAAGGCTTTGAGGACTGAATCCACATAGGAGGGATGAGTGCTCTTCTGATGTTCATTTCAATCAGCTCAGGGCAACAGGGAGCCATTTACATGTAAAGCCATTTTTGATGTGGGTACGTTTCAGTCTGTCATTCTTTGGATCAACAGTATTTTTTTAATGATTCCATTTTATCTCTTTCATTGGTTTCTTGACTCTTAGTGTGTTATTTTATGGTTACTTTAGAGTTTATACCATACATCTTTAAAATCAGAGGCTACCTTCAAGTGATACTATGACATTTCACACATGCAATATAAGAACCTGCAATGTACAATGTTATTTCTTCCCTCCTGGTTGTTTATACTAATTTTGCCACACATATAAGATCTGTAATACATTGTTATTATTTTGTTTAAGCTGCCAATTATCTTTTAAGGAGGTTCAAATAATAATTTTAAGTCCTTATATAGTCACCCATGTAGCTGCTCTTTCTAGTAATTTTTATCCCACTGTGAGGATTCGTATTTCCTTCGGGTTACACTTTCTTTCAGAGTGAATGATTTTCTTCAGTATTTGTTATTGTGATGTTCTCTGGTGATACATTTTTTGGCTTTTATATGTGAAAAATGTTTATTTTGTTTTCATCTTTGAGAGATATTTTTGCAGGGGTGTGGTGAACAGAGCTTTCTCTTTAGACTTTGAAGATACTGCTTCAGTGCTATCTGGCTTCCACTGTTTTTGACTAGAATTCCGTTTTCACTTTATCTTCATTTCTCTCTCTATAATAAGTCTTTTTCCTTCTGATAGCTTTTAAGATTTTCTTTTGTCATGAATTTTGAGAAAAATTGATGTGCCTTGATGTACTTTCCTTAACTTTCTTGTGTTTCTTTGAGGTTTATCGAGCTTCTTGGACCTGCGAATTTACAGTTTTCTTCAGATATTGTAAATATATATATAATTTCCCCCCAAATTCATTGATCTTTAATTTTAAATTTTTTCTCTTTTCTCTTGAATAGTTTCTATTCTACTCCTTCCACTTCAGTAATTTTTTGTGAAGTCTAATTTGATTGATTTTCTTGATTCAATTTAGTAAAATTTTTACCTCAGACACTACAGTTTTTAGTTCTGGAAGTTCATTTTGGGTCTTTTTATTTTTTATGACTCCAATAACTTTGTGAATGTAGAGAATATAGTCATAATAACTGCTTAATGCCCTTGTTTCCTACTTCAGTCCGTCCTTATTGGGTCAGTCCTTATTGATGCTTCTCTTCAATATCAGTCACACTTTCCTGCTTTAGTGCATGCCTGATGGTCTTTGGATTTCAGACACTGTGAATTTTACCATGGGTATTTTTACATTTCTTTAAATATTTTTGAGTTTTGTTCTGGTATACAGTTCAACTAGTTGGAAATTTGATCCTTTTGGGTCTTTATTTTAAGATTTATTAGGCAGGATTAGAACAAGTTCTATTCCAAAATCCAGAGCTAATTGTTCTCTATAGGTGACACAAGATCCTTGTGAATGAATAACTAATACTGAGTGAATTATACTTTTATATTTTTTTCCTTTAAATTGGTTGCTAGGAACAGACACTATTTCTAATCCTAGGTAAATTCTGGGTACTGGTATGTCTTTCCTTGCCCTTATATACTGTCACACATAGGCACTCTGAGCTCAAGGGGGGAAATCTTCACAGATCTCTAGACTTCTCTCTCTGCAGAGCTTTCTCTCTTTAGTATTCTGTCTTGCTGACTTTGGTTGCTTTGGTCCTTCTGGACTCTCAGCTCTGACTTCCCAATTTAGGGAGTTCAGCGAGTCCACCAGATCCATAGGCCTGTGCTGAAGCCTGGGGCAACGCTAGAGGCCACCTCATTTGTTTATTGTTCTTTAGACCTTGTTGTCCTATGTTGCTTTGTGTTTGCTGTCTTGAGAACCACTGTTCCTTACAGTTTTATATGGAGGAGTTGGGAAGGAAAATCCTATTCATTCTACCATTTTGGTGACAAGTGGAAACTGTGGCAGAGATGAAATTTTTAAAGAAAGTACGCTCATATTTCCTAAGCTTGGCAGTTTGTAATTTTCAGAGAAGGATATTGCAGAGTTTGGTAGGTGGAGTACAGAACAAAATGGGAAGCCAAGGCTCTAAATCCTAGAATCCATCCTTGATTCTCTGCTCCTCATAATCTTCAGGACAGAGTCCAAAACTCCTATTTTATTGTTTAAGATCCTTGCTGGTGCAGGCATATTCAGAAGGACTCCTCAGAGAAGAAAAGGGAGCCCACGAAAGAAAGTGAATGGAGAATGTTAAACATTGTATAGAATTCTACTCAGCAGAAAGGAAGAGGGCCTCATTTATTTAGTGTCTCAGCAAATGAGATCAGATATCAGCATAAGCACATTCTATACATTAGTGAATTTAAAAATTTCAGTCGATTTGGAGCCACTCACTGAGCCTGATCCTAGTCACAAATCTTAACCCTGTTCCCAGAGTGAGCTTCTTTTGCTCAGATACTGAGGTGTAACTTTGGCTCCAGAGAAAGTTTGGATGCTAAAATGCATCCCCGTTGGAGCAAGAGTAGAGTTAATTAAATTCATTCTTATTGTAGTAAACTCCTTAAGAGGTTTTGTGACTATCAAATGAGGGTCTCTTTTTTCCTCTGGGTCTCAGTTCTCTTTTTAAAAATCTGAGTCTCCATATTCAAGACTGTCATTTTGTTCTGAGATTGACTGGTGGTGAACATTTCGCTCTCCTAAACCCTCATAACACAGCTCTCACTTCTGTCCAGGCTAGCTCTCATACTTCTCTCAAAGCTCACCAGAAATTTGTATCTGGAGGAGACTAGAAACACCCATGAGGGGACTTTTTCCCAGTCTCTTATGTGTGAAAAGCAGTCATAATATTTTTTAATGTTATATTGGTGTTTATATATTACCTGATAATTAATTTAATTGTTCAGAAAATATTTACTACCCACCATATGCCAGACGCTTTTCTACTTACTTGGGATAAATCAATAGGTAAGCAATAATTTATGTCTCTGTGGACCTTAACAATTTTTAGTGATGGAAGAGGAGAGAGTAATAACAGATAATTACACAATGTTGGTATGCAATGTGTGGTGTGTTGATATGCCTGTCAAAGTCATCACCACAGTGCCCAACACGCAGTAGGTACCCAAGAACTCTTTCTGAGAAACCCAAAGAAACCACATTGAGAAGTCAATGGGAGCCACATCTTGAAGGATTATATCAAAAAGGGCAGAATTGTGCTTAAAAAGGATAAGACTAGGGGTTGACAATGAGGGAACTATCTGGGACATAGCTGAGGTACCCTTCTGGACTAACCTGCTCAATGGGTTTGGGGAGAACTCAGGTTTTCAGGACTGGCAGATGGAAATGGTATCAGCACCACGGAGAGTTCCGGGGAAGCCCAACCTCTGAGATCTAAGGCAGAGGAGGGCTCTTGCCCCCTGGCCAGCTGATTTACCTCGCTAACTCAATCCCAAGCCAGATGACCCTGTCCTAAATTCAGGAAAGACTGCTGTCTGAGTCTGACTTTCAGAATTGGAAGCAGGCTCGGTTGTACCATGCATCTCTGGAAAATGCAGTGGTTGGAAGTATTTGGAGCAATGAAACCTCCGGAACAGTGATCTGAAGACCTGGACTTGAATCCTAGTTCTACCTCTAACTAGCAGTGTGCTTTGGACAGACTGATTATTTTCTCACCTGTCAAGTGAGGATAATGATGCTTACCTTGTAGTGGGGTTGTGAGGACCCAGGAGGATAAAGCTAGCAAAGCAACTTGCGCAGTGCTTGGATATAGAAGCTACCTTGCCACGCTTTGTTGAAATGTGAGCAAGATCTCTAGCAATGTCAGAGCATTCCTGGGGATGAGGCACAGGATTCCATCCCAGATTTGGGGGAGAGGACATTCTAAGCAGACAGAACAGCAAGTACAAAAGCAGAATGGCATGGAAGCGGACGGCTTGGCCAGGAAATGGAGAGTAGTTTTAATGAAAGCTATTGAGCTGCCTCTTTTGTTCTGAGGGATCCTGCACTGCTATTTTCAGCACAGAACACTCTGTTGAACCTCCGTACTTTATTTCCAGCTAGCCTATTGTGCAGCTCAGTTGAAAGTCCTACCTGCACCTCTAGCCCACCTTTCCCAAACAGAATTCATCACTTCCCCTGATGTACTCTCTTCAGATGGTTTGTCAGAAGGAAGAAGGGTGTCTTGTGAGTGGTTTTAAATTGGTGAAAGTTTTCTTAAAGAACATGGTGACCTTATTGTCCTTCCCAACTAAGAGCAGAAAGTAAAGAATGGCTTCACCTACAGCATGAGATAATTGGGTTACAAGAGGAAGGACTTCCAATATCACAGGGGATGTAAAACTCAGAAGGGTTGCTCGGAGGAGGCCACGCAATTCTCTCCCCCAAGGAAGAGGAGAAGTGATCAGGCACCTGGAATATTCTGCTTCATCACTGTTGAGCCACTGTTATAAAAATAGAATTATTAATATCCTTTTAACAAAGGTTTACATTTGTATGGAGCTTTATAGCTTGCAAAAGGTCTAATTTGATCCTAAGCAGCACCCTGTGAGGTTATCAAAACAAGGATTACCCCCCTATGCCCTCATTTTGTATACGGACAAACTGAACTGCCAGCTATGGAAGTGACTCGATTGGCAAGAAATCAAACAGTGCAGCCAGGAACAAACTGTGTTGCTCGGCTCTCCCAGACCAACGAGGTTGTCTGATACAGCCCTCTGGTTGTCAGTGGAGGGTAATGGGAACAGGAGCAGCAGCAACGCCGACTAAGTATTTCTAGGGCCCTTCTTCAGGGTTTTAGTAGCCATAGGCAATGGGAGGATGGAGAGTGACCGCAAGGAATACAGGAGTTTCAGTTCAAAGTTCCAGGGCAAAGCTATGAGCAGTGAGGAAGGGTCTGATATCATAGCACCTCCAGCAAGGAAACTGGCAACAGTCATGTCCCACTTGACCTAGGACTTGGTTGTGGACAAAGCAGTTTTATACCTTCTGTCTTATTTGACATGCTCTCACCACCGTGGGCAAGGGGGATCATAGTTTTCGCCCATTTTCCAGGTCAAGAGAGGTTAGATGAGGGCAAAGAGGCTTGGGGAGGTCCATGGATTTGCCTGAAGCCACTGGCCATGCCTGAGCGAGGGCTGAATCTCTGTCTCTGGGTTTGTCCTCTTAACTCTCTCTCTCTGCTGCATCCCAGCTGCCTCTGCGTCTGGCCAGACTGAAAAGCAAATCTTGTAATTGAGTTGGAATGTGGGTGCTGGGCCCGGGAGACAATGTTTCCTGCTTTTCAATCTGTTCTTAATTTATTAAAGTGATGAAATAAGGAAGAGGCCCAGAAGGGGTGGATGTTTTCCATCAGTGAGTCAGGGGAACGTGCAGAGGCAGAAGGTCAGGAAGAAGCCACTGCTTCTCCGGTAGCCTCACCCGCTCCGGCAAAGCCCACACAGACCTGCTGGGCTGGGGGCGGGTCTTCTTTAGAGCTGTTCCTAAGGAGAAGTGAGCCAGGCAGGAGCAGGAGCAGGCTCGACAGGGGCCTCTCCCTCTTGCTATGATACCTCTGTCCACATGAACAGCTTCCCTCTTGGCTGAAAAACGCTCCAGATCCTATAGAGAGACCATGGGCAGATGGGAGGGTCCACAGCTCAGCTCCATAGGGCATCAGAGAAGGCTTCCTAGAGGAGGCAACACTGAAGCCTGAGACTTAAAGGTGAGAAGTTACCCGAGGAAGGGAAAATAGGAGGAGAAAGCATTTCCCTGGCGAAGGAAACAGCAGGTGAAAGACCTAGAGGTGAGATGAGGCTAGACAGGTGTAGGGCCAGGCAGTGCTTGTACTAGCTCAAGTTGGGGAGCTAGGCTTCTTCTGAGGAAGGATTTTGGTTGTTAACTCACTTTCTTCAGCTGTGCATAGAAGCTAGATTTCATGGGGCAGGGAGTGGCCACGCCATGCAAGGGGTAATGGAAAGGCTGGTGGATGGGTGAGGCCTGAGAGGGGGCCGTGGAAATGGGGGTGGAATGGCAGGGTGACGGAGGGAGGGACCCGCATCTTAGCAGACAGCTGGCTCTCTGGTGAAGGATGATGGGGCGGCGGGTGCATGGAGGAAGGAGAAGGGCTGGCTTGGCCCTAGTTTCTGTGACTTGAGCTAGGTGGCTACCAGTGACAATTGTTTGTGTGTGGTGGGTCTGAGGACTACATTCTGTAATTGCCACTTCGGCTCAGACTGTGTGCTGTTCATTTATGTCAGTCAGAGTTCTCTAAAGAAATGGAACCAAATAGTAAACACAGTGAGAGAGAGAGAGAGAGAGAGAGAGAGGGAGAGAGGGAGAGGGAGAGAGAGAGAAATTGGCTCCTGCACTGATGGAGGCTGGGAAGTGTCACAGCTTGCCTCTGCAACCCAGACACTCAGGAAGTAGAAGAATTCCCGTTCAAGTGCAAAGGCCTGCGAAGCAGAGGGTCCCTGGTCTAAATTATAGTCCAAATGCAGGAGACCAGTGTTCTAACTTGTGTGGGAGGTAGAAAGGCGGCGTGTCCTCCCCTCCTCTGCTTTTTCTCTGTTTAAATCCTCAGTGGACTGGGTGAGGCTTACCCACCCTGGGGAGGGTGATCTACCTTATTGTGTCTGCTGATTCAAATGCCAGTCTCATACAGAAGCAGCTTCACTACCATACCCAGAAATAACATTTAGTCTGGGTGCTCCATGGCCCAGTCCAGTTTTCCCATAAAATTAGCCATGACCCCATCTATTAGGTGTCAGAATCTTTTCTGTGTCACCCTTAGTATTGGGCCCTGAGCATGCAGTACTCACTCAGAACCAGAGCCTGCCCTCTGAGTGCGGGATTACCCCATAAAGAGAGAACACTCACGGTGTGACAAGGAAGGGGCACAGGGGTTTCAGGCCCTCAGAGAAGGTACCTGGAGAGGGCAGGAATCAGGGTGGTTTCCTGGCAGAGGCGACTCTAGAGCCAGTCAGTGCCTGAAGCCTGATAGGAGTTTGCTGAGTGACTGAGAGAGCGCAGAGAGAAGTGGTTGGGAAGGAGCATAGCACGGCCAGGGCGAGTATGAGGGTGGGGCCAGGGGTGGAGAGAAGGAGACCAGCAGACCCGGGCTTCCCCGGCTGGGGCCTTGCTGCACTCTGTTCTTTCAATTTAAAATGCTTCCCTTGTACCCACACCGCATCACCCCTTTAAGGTCCACTTTGAATTTAAACTCTCCCTTCGACTCTCTCCCCCTCCCCCCTTCCTTCAATCCCCTCTTCCCATGCCTTTGCTCCCCCTCTTCTTCCTCTTCCCCTCCCTCTCCTCTTCCTCTGCCCGCGCCTCTCCTGCAGTGCTGGGATCCTCGGGGCCAGGCACATGCTAGGCGAGCACTGCTCCACTGAGCTACATATGTCCCCAGTCCTTAAATTCTGTCTTGAAGCTTTTCTTGATTTCCCCTGCTGCTCACAAGTAATTTGATGAGCACCTACTAAGTTCTCTTTACACACCTTCTTTCATTTATTTGGGAAGACACTCCTGTAAGGTGAGCAGTTCAGTTCAGCATCTGTCTGGTCCCTACTATGTGCCATGCCCTGAAAATATGGAGACAAATTGGGTATTGTTGTTACTCTCAACTTACATTCTAGTGGGATGATGCACCTATTAAGAGGTATTTTCAATAAAAATGATATTAGATGCTATTATCGAAGTTTTGCAGCTGAGGTATCTAGACATTTATTTTTTAAGTCCCTTTCCAAGGTCATACAGATAGCAAGACTTGGCACTACATGGAGTGGAAGTTACTGGTTTGTCCAGTGTAGCTGACTCCGGATATGCTTACCACGCCTGTCTGCTTTGAGGAAAGCATGTAGAAGCAAGGAGATGCTGGCAGATCTGACTTGCCCTGGCACTTGAATACTAAGTCAATGCAAGCATGATCTGTGTTATAAAGTAGCCTGACAGTAGGGGCGGGGATTGAAAAGGGGCTAGAAGTGGATGTTTAGAAAGCGCCTAGCCCACCTCAGCCTGGTTCTAATGCAGCCCAATTTCCCACGAGCTGCCCCTTCCTCTCTGCTCCCCACACCCTGCCACTGGCATCCACACCCACCCTTAACTCTGTCTCTTGGTCATCACCTGCTCACTGCTTCCTTTTCTTGATCAGTTTGGAATCTTCAGAGCCCAGCATATGTCCATAGTATGTGGACAGTGGTTAGTGGCCTTGACTGATTTCTGTGTGCTCTTTCTCAGAGTATACTATGTCTCTGAGGATTTGGAGGTGCTGAGTCTGTGACCATCATGTGGGCTCCCCTTAGTTCGCGTATATTGGTGTGGCTGGCGTAAGGGACCTTGCCCCCCCCCTTCCTGCATGTTCTCTGTAGGGCCATTTGCAGCAGCCCCTGCTGAGCTCTGGCCCTACCCACCTCATTAGCTCCTTACTCCAAGCAGCCCTCAGCGTCCCCTTCTTCCAGAGACACGTTTCAGACAAGCCTGATTTTTAGCCACGATTGACATACTCTGAGGTCCCTGGGGCTGCGGCTTGGTCTCTTGGTACATATCTAGTGTCTGCACTTGCCAGCTGGCTCCCCAGCCCATCAACTGCTGGCAGCGAGCGCAGCCCCTGCTTGGTGCGGAAGGTGAGCGGGCAGTAAAGCATACAGCTGCACTCTACCTAGGGCACTGTCCGCAGCCCTAAAAGCACCTCAGCTGGTTGACAGCGCCTCTCAGGAGCTGGACTTCTGGGGCGAAGGGTGGAAAGGTGGGCCAGTGAGAGTTGGGAAATTGTCTGCAGACAGTTTGTGTTTCTGGGCATAAAAGAAAGTCTCTCCCCCCCACCCTAAGCTAATCATGGTGTTTTAATGACTCAAAATCATGAATATTAAACCAAGGGAAAGTTGACAGTATTTAAATGAGCATCATTAAGAGACACATAAATTAACAGGGTTTTTAGTTCTCGTGGAGCTGCCGTTTCAATGTTAATTAAACAACCAGAGTGCTTGGTGCTTTTGCAGCAAACTGTCCCCAAAGTGTGCTGCAGAATATCATTATGGGTGGCTGCCTCGCTGTTTAATTATTTCCAAGCTGATTTTTTTTTCCATTGCTGCAGTAGTTTTATGTTTGCCTTGCATTTGGAAAAGGTGATGGGCTGAACCTCCAAGGAAGCCCCGCTGCCGTCTCTGCTGGCCCACGGGAAGGGCCTGAGTTGAGCAATATCATCCCTTCCTGCGGCCCTCTGTGAAGGAAAATGCAGGTGACCCCTTGCATCACCTGACTGGTCCATGGCGGTTAACACAGGGAGTCCAGGGCTTACCTGGGTTCTTAGTTCCACATGATCCCACTCTGAGAAGGCTGGGGACCTGAGTTTAGGTGAGTAGGAGAGCCGGGAGTCCTGGAATCTGCTCTGGAACCCGTCGGTCTTAGTGAAATGACCTTGAAACTTTCCCTGCCCCTCCCTGGTGTCAGTCTCTTCAACTACAGCGTGAAAGCGTGAGATAAGATCTTGCGTCCTCACAGAGGGCGGTATTGCCCTGAAAAGGGTAAAAAGCGATCTTTGGGAGTGTGTGAAAAAAGCTTACTCTCTTTTTAATGAGTAAAATGCAGATATGCATGTAGTACATAAACAGATACATATTGATGGTATTAAAATTTCATGAGGAAGGAAAATTTGGAGAAAAACTGTTTAAAAGACTCTTATTTAAGTAGCAATAATGAAAAAAAGGTTGAAAACACTGGAGTGAGTGAGCCCTGGGAGCTTCATCTGTAGAGAAATGAAAACCTACCGTGTGGTGGATGCCACAAGCCCTGGGACATAGACGTGGTCTCTGTCACTACATATATGAACTTGGCTGGGCCCTCACTTCCTCTGGGCCTCAAAGGGCTGAGGCAGATGAACTTTAGAAGCCCCTGAAGTAGCCTGGGAGAGGAGGCTGTGGCCTTGGGCCCACAGTGGGCTGCAAAGGCCATGGATGTGACCTCAGAAACCAGCCTGATTGCATCAGAACTTGACCACAGCACTTAAAAGCTGTGTAACCTTGGATGAATTCTTAATCCCTTTGGTAAAGTGGGGTCAGAAACAGTACTTTACAAGGTTGGCATGAAGATTAAGGAGTCAGCAGGAAGAAAACATTTACCAGGGCCTCACAAACTTAGCAGGGATGCTATTCAGCACTCCTCACACGCTTAGTGTTTGTTGATGGGACTCACTACTCTTGACGTTGTTTGTCTTATTATCGCACAACAGTGGTCTTGACTGGTGACTGGGTTTCATGCTTTGTACTGCAATGTTTCTTGGATCCTTGATGTTTTTTTTTCGCACACTTTTTCTCTGCTAGAATGCCCTCATGCCTGTGCCAGCTGGGCAAACTCCTGCTCACCCCTGAAATGCCCTCTTAGCCATCACCTCCATGGTAAGTGCTCCTTGACCTCCTCGATGGGCTTTGGTGTTCCCCTCCTGATTTCTGAATGGCACACTTCCCTCATCCCCCGTGCCCTTCTATCGTTCACCTCCTCCAAATGTCTGCTCCAATGTTACTTTCTCTATCAAGAACCTCTTTGACCACCTAATTTAAAATTTCTCCTCAAGACATTGCTCATCCCCTCCTTTATTGTCTTCTTAAGCATGTTTATTGTCTACCCTTTTACCTGAATGTAAGCTCTGTGCAGACATGAATTCAAATCTAGTTGGGTCCCTGCTGCAACCCTAGCATCTAGAAGAGCAAGGCGCATAAGAGACAATACTTACTGAACAAGAAAAAGTGACGTGGGCTTCCTTCCATCCGTTCCAACCTGGGCCTGGAAGTATTAGTGAGAGAAGTTTGCTACCAGATGGTGTTGAAGAAGCCAAGATCAGCTGAACCCCACTAGGGCAAAGTTCCTCCTCCCCTGATACTCCCCTGAATGTTTCCAGGGATATTCTTACTCAGAGTGGAGACTGACGAATCACTCAGAAATCCCCAAATGTGCTTTACTTTTGACTAAAGTTTTC
Organism: Dinomys branickii; assembly: GCA_004027595.1. NCBI lineage: Eukaryota > Metazoa > Chordata > Mammalia > Rodentia > Dinomyidae > Dinomys > Dinomys branickii. The sequence goes on along the minus strand of PVLD010002316.1, from coordinate 1,544 downwards.
ACTTCAAGTTCCAACAGCAAGAGCACAAAGGGAGCTGTGCTGGACCACTGGCTGTTTCTTTCTCCTGATCTCATTAGGGCTGCATTTTCCCAGACCACAGCAGGCCACTGATGCTCAAATCCAGGTCTCATGTATTACCACTGTGATTCAGGGAAATACTAGGCCAAAGTCGAGAACAGTGGAAGGAGTAGGAGAGTGAGCACTGCCCTATGCGGGTGCCGAGCTGGCCCAGTCACCTGCAGAGGTCTTCCAGGGAGGAGTACTTGGGCAAACAGCTTCTCCTTTAGGATGCCTTAAGATTTGTTTATTCATTCTGTATCCAGGGTGTTTTTTCGCTAGATGTCCCCTCAAAGCTTCACATGGTCCTAGGGCTTTTTCAGAGGGGGCTGACTCTAGATTGTGTGGTGCTGGGATGAAGGGGGTATGATTACTAAATCAGTCCACTGGTTGGTTTGGCTCCTTATATAGGGATTTGTTTAATGCTCCTTATAACAATGGGAAAAAGAGAAAAGACATAAAACTATGTGTTTATCTATAGCTTTCTGTATTTGTCTGACATGCACACTGGAATGAAATCCAGCCAAGTGCTGCTGAGAGGCCAACTTATTCACTGGGCTGTGCATCAAAGCTCCTATGATGGGGGCTGCAGGAGATATAGCGAGAGAAAATTTTGTGGAGCTGGGGTGTTCATATGGTACGGCGTCTCCCTGAACAGGGTACATGACACGAGGTGAGCACAGCACTCCGGGCCTAGCGAAGAGCTGGGTTTTGACCTTCTTTTGGTCTTGACCTTCTGGCTGTGCCTAGGTTTTCTCACTGGGGATTACAAGTTAAGAGAGACCCCAGAGGGACTTCCGGGAAGATGGCGACCGGGTAGGCAGCAGAGAGAGAACCTCCCAGAGGATTACCACCCAAACAATGAAATACAGCAATATGAAGACAGAAATGAGGACTTCCGGGAAGAAGACGACCAGCCGAGAGAGCGAGTGCGGAGGGAAGAACGGCTTCAGCTCCTGAACCCGACAGACAACGCGCTACTGGGACAAACTGCGCCAAACCGGGCAGTGCTCCGGGATCCCGCTCAGAACCCCACCCCCGCAGCCAGCGCTGCGCGAACTGGAGCAACAGCGACCGGCCGGCGGGATTTCTGAGTCGGGGAAAATCTCCATCCAGGGAAAAACATCTGAACGGCACTCCTGTCTGCATGATCACAGGGTGAGTTAAGTGCGCGCTCTAACCGGTTTTTCCTGAATTGGGAAGAAGCTCAGCCCAGCGAGAGACATCAAAGCAGCTTCAAGGACTGCGGGATCTCCCGGGTGGGAAGACCTACTTAGGCGCCCCAACAGGTTTTGTGAGGGGGGAAGGAGCTCCACCCAGGAAGGAACACCTGAGTGGCCTATCTGCAAGAATCCTGGGGTGGCGAGCTGTTTATTCGCCCCGACCAGGTCTTGGGGTAGGGAGTAGAAGCGGAAATCTCAGCAGACAGCTTAAGGGACATTCTCCCAAAGAGAAGTAACCATTGGAGCAGCCTCTGCAGCAGACCT